>ARYC01004187.1:0-52333 GCA_000711775.1 Oxytricha trifallax
CCGCTCTTCTCAAAATGTTAGCGCTCATTTTAGTTTTCAGATATATTTTATTATAATAATGATAAAATCTACCGAGATAAACTATTATAGTAGAGTATAAGACACTCTGGTAGTTTTTTTGCTGAGAGGTAAGAAAATGAACTAGTCAGAAATGACTGTAAGTTGACATATTTAATGAAAATTTTATACATTTTAGTAAATTAAAATACTACTAATGAAGTTTAGTTCTCGAGGAGGTCCTCCAAATAAAGTTTGAACTTAATTTTGAGGTAAACTTATTAAACATTTTTAAATTTAATATGCTCCTAATTAAGATTTAACCTTAAAATTTAACTCCTAATAAAGTTTGAACTTAATTTGGAGGACCTCCTAAAATAATTAAACATTATTAGGAGCAATTTAATGGAGAAAGATCGATAAAAATGGAAATTAATCTGTGAAACTTGGAGCAAGTTTTTCAATGCTTCCCCGCATATCTTTCAAAGGTTGACCTCCAGTAGGTCCTCCCTATTTATTAGTAAGATTTTAATAAACTTAGAATGGATATCCATAATTTAAATTTCATTAACATTTCTAGAAAGAGGAAGCAAGATGGAGTCTATGAATGATGCAATGAAGAGAATTTAATCTCAAGATTTAATAGGAAAATTACGAAGCAAAGAGAACCTTTATAGATATTTGGTAAAGCAAGATAAGTTCTTAAGTAAGATAAATAAATCCATTATAGTTGGATTGTTCTGCCAACTAAGGAGGGAACTAAAATCTCATTCTTAAAAGCCTTACTGAGTGAAGACAAAAAAGCTCTTAAGTCTAATGAAATTTGGATGATAGAGATACCTAAATACCCTGAAATATCAGTGACAAACCTATATAACTATGCTATGAATGATCCGGACGTAGCTCTCTACCTTTCATCAAAGCTGCAACTTTCTAATAAGTTGCCAGAGAGAAACTACTTCTTCTTTGGTGTTCTTGGAACTCTGAAACCTGAGTACTTATATGAAGTAATTTAAGAAGCTCACAAGAAACGCTACAGCATCTCTCCTGAAGAAAAAGAGAAGCAAGGAATTAAAATCAGCGACAATAGGCTCTAAAAACTGCAGAAGCATCCATTCATCTCTAGTGAGCTTAGTCTTCTAACTTTATTGAAAAACATGGAACTGCTATTTGCTTGATGAAAGAGTGCAGCAAATTGAATAGAGAGAGAAAATCACAAGTAAAGCTTGAATTGAGTAAGAGACTCTACAAAGATTTATAAAAGCTAGACGAAATGAACATAGATGCAGGAGCTGGCACTAAGAGAAGAAATATAGGCCCAAGCAAGCCTTAAGAGGAAGAAAAGAAAAAGAAGCCAAATCCTTTACGGGCAAATTTAATATATAACTTATTCATTTGTTTAAATCTAATACTTATTTATAAACACAAAATCTCCCTTCTCTTGCGCATACTTTAGCTTTATCATCGCTGACTCATTTAGCAGCACTTTCAATAAAATTGGCAGTATCTATCTTCAGATCGTGCATCAGATGGTAGAGCAGCAATTTCTTATAATACCTTCAATAACCCCCAATACAATTCAATTCCATTGAACTAAGGGCTGTAAGAAACATTAAATACAGGTGTTATATTTAGCCTTTCATATTCCTTCCTTGAGTCTTTAGTTTTATGAACTGACAAGTTATCAACGAATAGAAAAATCTCTTAGTCAAAGTACTTATCTCTCAGTTATTGCAAGAACTTAATATATTATCCAGTCTTTATAGAACGAGGGTGAATAACATAAGTCTCGAAGCCAATATCTTCACTTATTCCACCAAGAATAGAATGAGTTTACACCTTAACCTTTTAGTCATAAACTTCAATATTATATACCTCTTGTACTAAGACCTTGATATAAAGGTATTGAATGTAAATACTGCTTCATCAGCGTGTATGAACTTTATATTATGCTTTTAAGCCCTCTACATCTAATTGAATATATAATTTAAATTATCCTTATAAAATGGAACATTAAAGCCAATCACTCTCTTTATACGATTGACTGTCTTGTAAGATATTCCATTCTTTTTATATATGTTCGCAATAGATTAAGCAGAGATATGAAGCTCAGGAAATTGGCGATGAAACATCACAGCCCTCTAGGCCAGAGAGAAATGAGCCCAGTATTTAAGAGTCTTATCATTAATAAAATAATCATATGATGCTGCTAAAATTTTAACGGTCTCTAAGGCTTAGAATTAAGATGCTATCTCTTTAAATTCAATGCTAATAGACAGTGAGACCTCACAGTTGCAGGAGATTTATGGAGTAGCCTTGCTATAGACGTATAAATCAGAACAGGCTTGAGTTAATCACTAAATTCATCACATCCATATCGCAACTAAAACAATAAATCTATATACTCACTGTAATAAACTGACCCCAAACCTCGCATATACTCACTTAAATTACTAATATTTAAACATTAAACCCATACATAAACCCTAATAAAACCCTAATAAATTATGTACCAATAGTCTACTTTTATCAATCAAAAACTCAATCAAACTACTGAAAGGGTTTTGGGGTTTTGAATGTATAAGCACAACTTTTTTACGTTAATTACAAAACATGAGAAATAATTTTTACAAGAACACAAATATAACAGACAGCTTTTTTAAAACGTACTCTATCATTTCGTGAATATTAAAATTCACATTGTAACGCATATTAAAAAGTTTATTTAATTCAAATTTTGCCTATTTTCTTGCTTTGCTATCAATAGATAGTAATCAAAACCCAAAATCCCTTTATGAGGTTTATAAGTGCATTGATTTGTAAGGAATATGTTAGAGTTTGGGGTTATTAATTAAATGCGAGACAAAAATATCAAACTTTTGGGGCTATTTATGATGAAGAGTATATAGATTTAGTGTTTAAACTGCGTTATGGATGTGATATATACAGACCAGTACTCAATTATAAGTCAATTTCACTGCTCTTAAAGCGAAATCCATCAACTGTTCACTCCCACTGCCTTATAGCAATATAACTAAAGCAATAATAGCTGAATTTTAAGCCTTAGAGGAAGTCAAAGTTTCTATAGAACCATTTTGTCTATCTAATTAATGAAAAAACTTTGAAGTATTGGGCTCACATCTCTCTCGACCAACGAGCTACTTTGTTTCATCACCAGTTCTCTGAGTTGAAGATCTCTGCATAGTATTTTGCTAACATTTAAAAACAAAATGGGATCTCTTACAAAGGTATAAGTCGTATCAAGAGTGATTGATTTCACACTGCCATTTTACAAAAATAAACTAAATTTTATTTATAATTAAATGCAGAGTGCTCAATAGAATAATATTAAATTTATTCATGCTGACGAGGTTTTGTTTACCTTCAACACTTTCATATAGAAGTCTTGATATAAGAGACATTGTAATATAGAAGTGTATGACTAAAAGTCAAGGTATATAAATGGCAATTCTTGGAAGTATTAGCGAGGATGCTGGTTTGGAAATTTATGTTATTCATCCTCGCTCAATTAAGACAGAGCAGTATATTAAGTTCTTAGAGCAGCTGAGAGAGAAGTTCCCTGAATAAGAGATTATACTATTGGTTGATAATCTTTCTGTTCATAAGACGAAAGAAACAAGGAATAGTTATGAACAAATAAAAATAACACCAGTGTTAAACGTGCCTTACAGCCCATTGTTTAATGGAATTGAAATCTACTGGGGTATACTAAAAGGTCATTATAAGAAACTGCCTATACCACTTGATGCATGACCTACCTATCGACTTTAGACTTTATTAAAAGTTTAGTGAAGAGAGTAGATAATTATTTTGCTTAATATTGTGCTAAAGAAGGGAGAGTGAATGTATATAAAGAAGTTTTGTAATTAAGTTAATGAATTTATAAGTCACATTTAAAATTCTTTAAATGGAACTGGGTTCTGTTTTTTTCTTCCTTCCTCTTAAGGCTTGCTTGGGCCTATGTTTCTTCTCTTACTGCCAGCTCCAGCATCTATGTTCATTTACTCTGGAGGCTAAATATTTGAATAAAGTCTCTTGCTAACTTCATACTTTGTCTACAACTTTCGCTCTCTGTGAAGCTTGCTCTATTCCTTCATCAAGAAGATACCAGTACCAGATTTTTCTAAAGAGTAAACTAAAAATCTAACTTGAAATATAAGGGTGATTCTGCAGCTCTGATAGCTAGCTCTAACTTATCTTGATCCCTTGTTTGCACTTATCTTCTGAAAAGTGCTGTACCATTTCTTATGAGATTCTTGAATAATTTCTTTCAAGTAATCACCTTTAATTGTTGCAAGTATGCCAAAGAAATAGTTTCTTTAAGGTAGTTTATTTGACAACTACTTCTTTATAGGCAGGTACTACGAAATCTCTGAGTCATTCATAACATCATCATATAATTTAGTCACTGAAATTTTTGGATAGTTTGGAATCTCTGAAAACTTTACATCTTAAGTTTTCAATGATTTCTTCTCTTCGCAGAGTATCGCTCTTAGAAATAAAATTTTAGTACCTTTCATCGTTGGCAAGAACAAACCAACGACATAATCAACATTAGTTACTTTGAGTTCATTGCCTTGCTGCACCAGGTAGCGATGCAAATCCTCCTTGGTTCTAAATCATTGAATCAATTATTGTGCTTTCACTATTTTCATTGCATCATTCATTGACTCCATCTTGTTTACAGATCTAAGAAATGATATTCAAATTTAAGTTTATTGATTTCAATTATATACCTCTGAAAAACTTACTATTAAATAGGCATCCTATAGAAGGTCAACCTCTAAAAAGGATATGGAAAAGGATGTGAGAACTGGTTTCAAACTTGAGAGATTGATATCAATTTCTACTGTTATACTTCCATATTTTTAAATTTAAATTGGTACGTACTTAATTAGGAGCACCTCCTAAATTGGTACGTGCTATAATCAACTTATTATTGAAAGTAAAAATGGTTACTTCCTCACTCATTTTAAGAGCTGGATTGTCTCTTAACACTCATAATTCTTCTCTAATACTCTAAGAACTTCCCTTGAAACTTGTAGGTCTTATATAAGCTCTCAATTATAGAGGCAGTTTTATAATTTTAAATTCAAATTTAAATATGAGCGCTAAAATTTTAAGAAAAACAACAGCACTTCCATCAAACTAAATGAGACTTACCTTTGGCAGCAATAAAAAGTGTGATAGCTGTGAGATGAACACTCATAAGGAACTACCAGAGCTATCACTTGAAGTCTCTGTTATTAAAGAAGAAATTAATAATAGAAAATAAATGGCAAACAAGTGTGTGGGAGACAGAGAGGAGGAGAAGGGTATTAATGAAATTCCTATACAAACTGAAGAAGTAGAAGTATACTTTTGTGAGAAGTGTGAGAGAGACTTCGCTCATAAATCTAGTTGTTACAGACATAAGAAGGAGCATAGAGAAGCCAAGCCCACGGCACACTTTAAGCATGATAAAATAGATAGAAAGTATGACTGCTTTGAGTGCTATAAGCAATACTCTCATTCTAGAGACTTGAAGAAGCATCTATTAAAGACTCACAAGAAAGACATAGAAGTTGAAAAACATGAAGTTGAGCTGAAGCTTCTAAACAAAAGAAAAGCGAGATAATATTCTAAGGTCGTAGTTCCTGAATAAGCTAGAGAGTTAGAATACGTTAGGAATGCAAGCAACTAACTGACCTCCGAAATAACAAATATTATGATCAAGATTAAATACAAGAAAATACAAGTTCTTGCTTAAATTGACCTCGATACAACTCTTTAAAGCTACCTTATATTTTAAAACTCCTTTGATAAGAAAGTTATCAATGATCATCAATACGCATACAAGGTGTATCCTTTCAACTATCTCTTAAGTGATGATAAATATTAGATGGAGTTTACCAATGAGTATCAAGTTCTCACTCAAGCAAAATTTAAAGAGTGTAGTTACTTAATCAAGCTAGATGCTGTTCTCCTTGCCAAGGATCATGTTGCTTTCAGACTCCCACTCTCTGAAATTACCCTAAGAGATTTCATAACATATCAAAGGAATCATAAGTAACTAGGATAAATAGCAACTCAAACTATACAAGGTATTAAAGAGCTTCACAAGTTAGATCTTGTTCACAGAGATTTGAAGCCTGAATATATAATTATAATAAACTTTTCACCAATAAGAGTAGCAATTATGAAAAATAAGTGAAAAAATTTAATCTAAAATGTATAATTATTAATATCATGCAAAAACTTTAAAATAAAAATGGAACCATAATCTAAAGAACAGCTTTACAATGACTCCACTATCCATCAAACACATCACCATCTACATGCCAGAATTCGTTTTAGTGAACTCTTGAGGCGCGCTTGTGAAATCTCTTCTAAACCCACTGCCTAGTCTTACCAAGAAGCACTCCTATAAAAATAAATAAGGAAGATATGTTTTTTGTAACTTAAATTATTAGTGATTTAACAAGGGCTTCATCGTCACCATTTTAAGTATTTGCAAAGTATTAATAATTATTCATTTTAGATTAAAGTTTTTCACTTATTTTTCATAAATAATAGATTTCAACAGAGCCTAAAGAGTGGAATTATTTAGGCTTGGAACTGTAATGGAAACTCCAGGCTATTATCCAGAAAGAGAAGACTGTAGAGATGGTGACTATTAGTGTGATGTATGGGCTTTAGCAGCATTAAAAATAGAGTGCGATATGCCTCGTAACGATTACTACTCTACAAGGGGAAAGTAAGATGCTAAGCAAAGGTTAAAGCAATTTATATAAAGAAACAGAGTCTCTCAATCAATGAAACAAATGGCAGAGCCAATAATAATAAAGCAAACTCAAGATCAGACATATCAATAGAGTAGATAGAATTGTGGTTAAGTAAGATAAACTTAAGACCTCTCCCATATGATCCAAAAATGCATTTAGAGAGATTAAATTACTATAAATTTCACATTAAAACCTATTAATAACCCCAAGCCTTAAAAAATTCCTTACAAATCAAAGCACTTATAAACCATTTGATCATCTCGATAATCAAATGCGAATTATAAAAAGACTATAATTTTTTATGATGCATTTAAGAATATCTTAAACGAATCAGTGGAGACTATTAGAAACTGGCCTACAAATTTTATAAAGTATAATAATAAAGTAAGCTTCAATGCAAATTTGAAATTATAAATCGATGACTGGTGATTAAATGGACAAATTATTTCAACTTAATACACTTTAAAATACTTCAAAGATAAGAAATGCTTAATTAATTGAATAATCTTTTTAACCAGGAATCCAACATAATGAATAATCCTTTTTTACTTAAAGAGATTTAATCTAAGACCAAATTTTAATTATAAATTAGGATTTAGACAGTAAATTGAGTGCCTTTATTTTGACAATGAAATTATGAAAATACATTTTTGAGGTTGAAAGATGAAAATTTAATAGCTTCAGACCTATTGAAAGAGACAAGAGAAATGATAAAGAAATACGATGCCTCAACATAAAAATGGTTGAATATTTGTAGAGCTTCAGAAATAACTTTTTAAGAGATGAATTAGAGATCATTCACTTTAAATAATTGACTAAATTTAGAAAAGAAAGACTAAATCATGAAGATTCATTAAAAAAGACTTACTTATAATAATTAGTATAAATGATTTTAGATTATGACAAAGATCTTGAACATATAAAAGAACAGCAAATCGATATATCTGGGAGATGCTATTTATTACAGAGAAGATTATAGTATTTGAAATTCAGATCGAATGAACTGTACAAAAAGAGGGGATATTCGAAGTAAAAATAACTTTGGTGTTTAACTGTTGTATTATAGAGAAAAGCTAGTTTAAATCATGTAAAAATTCAGCAAATTAGAGTAACGCTTTAGAAAAAGAGCCGTGAATAATTTTCAGTAATTTTACAAAATCCTACTCGAGTTAGTGATTCCAAAGGTTATAGAAAAGTAAAGGTCAGAAAATCAATCTAAAGACTATCTCTAGCGAATAACGGTTATGCTAAATCCAAGGGAGAATTGATGAAATAGTTAGATAAAATCAAATATTGGTAAAATAGAATTGAATTGGGAAATTTGAAAAATAAATATTGGATATTAAATATAAGTAAATCTAACTGCCACTAATTAGACTAGCATGTAGATCAAATTATGTTTACAGTACTTACCGTTATGCTTTGGATGTCTCACGGTAGAAGGCTTTATGGTTCCTTATTAGTCCTCGTAATCTGTGAGTTGACCGAGTTGACCATGTGTATTTTTCATTTATAGGGTAAGATACACGGAGTTGACCCAGTTGACCTGGTTGACCTTAGTTTTTTTTAAGTCAACTGGTTTATGTTTTCTAATTAGTTATATTATCATATTATATTTAAACATTTCATTTAATGGAGGCACAAGCATCTTAAATATCACATGCTTTCAAATGAGTGAGAGAACAAAATTATTTCTGTTCACGTTGAACTATAAGCTGATTCACTTTTTCGAGTCCGAATTTCCCTACGGCCCTGAGAACTTAGAAGCGGTGACTACTAAGATTAAAGAATCCAGTGATCGTATTGAGCAAGTCAGCGTATACCAGGATGTGGAAATGCTATCGCGAGTCGTAGTGTGAGATGTGCTTTAAGAGGGCTCGTCTTACTTCAAACTATAGGTCAAACCAATCAAGTTTAAACCTCAAATATTGCTTATGGACGAAATGAACGACAAACATTTCTTTAGCAAGGAGAAGGAAGCAGAGATGAAGAGATTACTGGAAGACAATGGATATTCAACAGAAGTAAAGTATGGAGAGGTGCAGCTAGAATACATTGATAGTGTATTAGTGATCATCACTAATTCGATGCCGATACAGGAGCTTAAGGAAATTGACAGAGAGGCATTCAAGGGCAGATGTCATTTGATTGACCGCAGAAGTGTTTAAATGCGAAAACTAGAAGTTGCCATTTGACACGATAGACTTTGCAAAGTACATCATGACCGCTTAGAGAATGAGGACACTTTGATATCAACTTGCAAGAAAAGAAGTCGGAATGAGAAGCATAAGGAAATGACAGTGATAAACCAGACAATGACACGATGAATTTAGCAATTGCACAGCAATAGCCATTGATTGTAATTAAAAAACTTAAAACTAATTCAAATTACATTCATTTTATATTCATAATTAAAAAACATAAACCAGTTGACTTAAAAAAAACTAAGGTCAACCAGGTCAACTGGGTCAACTCCGTGTATCTTACCCTATAAATGAAAAATACACATGGTCAACTCGGTCAACTCACAGATTACGAGGACTAATAAGGAACCATAAAGCCTTCTACCGTGAGACATCCAAAGCATAACGGTAAGTACTGTAAACATAATTTGATCTACATGCTAGTCTAATTAGTGGCAGTTAGATTTACTTATATTTAATATCCAATATTTATTTTTCAAATTTCCCAATTCAATTCTATTTTAGCAATAATAAGATAAGCTAAAATAGGATTTAGCAGACTCTTCATAATATTTAAGAAGATTAGCAGAATTAATGGAGAAAAATATAATTAGGAACGAATAGGTTGCTTTGTTATGTAAAAAGAGCGAATAAAAATTAACTTATAGCCATATGTCATTTCTATAATAAAGAGAGAAAATTCACATATAAATAAGGCCAAGAGATTAATTCTTTTTATTATCCTAGAATTCCTTAAAATTAAATGTGATATTTGTTTTTTCCAATAAAGAAGTTCTAAGACAAATGATGAAATATGAAAAGTTAATAGTATCATTTATGGAATAAGTCTCTATGACTCTTCCAAAAATGAATAAAGACCTTAGATATATCGAACTAATACCAGAAAAAATACTAGCTCAATTTAAAAAATGTGGGTATAAAGGATATAAAATTATCCAGACTCCTTTAAAGTAGACTCCCAAACTTCAGATCTTGACTAATTGACATGATTTATTTTAATATTATAATCAGAGGAGTACGAGCTTAAAATCTAAAATGGCTTCTCTCTCAAATATAGTTCCCTTGAAACAATTTATCACACCTTTTTTGGAGACAATCCTTTGCTTCATTTATAAAAATCATCCACACTGTTTCTTAGAAGGAAGAAGACAATTATATCTATAGGCATGGATATGGTAAAAAAATAGGCAAATATACTTATTAACTCTAACAGAGGTTAGGACTTTGAAGTATACTTTCAATAGACAGAAAAAGTGAGGAAAGAAATGTAAACAGAAATAAAGTAAATTTATAAGGATAAAAAAATGCAAAATTGAATGATGTTGTTTAAAAAGCATTGATTTAGAAAATTGAGAAAATGTAGTAAAAAGAGATAATCAAGCAAGAGATTGAAACTCAAAATATTTATAAAAAAAATTATTTTTTTTTAATTTATACTTTAAATGTTATTGCAGAGCAAATGCTAAGTTAGCTTAAAAATTTATTTGCAAATAACTAGAAAATCGAAGAAAATTCGTTTATTAAAAAATGGGAAGCTCAAAATTTACACTAATATAGAATTGTATAAGAAAAATACAGAAATTTAAAGCAAAACTAGAAAAAAACAATGCATAAGATTTTAAAACTGATTAATTGAAGTCAAATATTACTTTGCAAGTTTAAAAAATAAAGCAGAAAAATCTTCTGAGCAAAGTCTTAAATTAAAGAAAATCTGAAGCAACTCATAAAACTGACACAATACCTAATGATGCAAGTAGTAACAATAAATAAGAAGCAAGCCATAAATCCCAGCTTTCCATTTATTTCAACAGCAAAAACCATCAATTTTGTTAAAAAAGAACTGATTTCACATAGTAAGACACACTCATCTCCATTTCTTTTATTGGTAAACAACCCTTATCACTCTAATTTGGTTAGTGCCAGGTAGGCACCTTAAGATATTTCTACCAGGAATAATTCAGTAGGAAACCTTTAGTCATTAAAATCTGGCAGAAATCTTTTTCAAACAAATGAAAGTTAAAGAAGTCTGTCATCTTTTCCTTAATAGGAGAAAACTTTTGCAAGCTCAAATCTAGATTAAAATGTAACCAAAAATCTCAAAATCAATTGTAATAAAGATAAATGCGCAATACCTAAACCAAATTTATGAAAAATCTGAGACAGTTGAGAAGCTTACTATGCCAAACATTGATCAATATACTTAAAATAAGTCAAATTATACTTAAAAACTAATTGATCGAAGTGATTCATCTCTGACTAATCCACTATAATAGACTATTTAGCCTAGTAATTTAAAAACGAACCATACTCTTAAAATCTAAATTTTACTTAATCTGCATTCATGAAGTAAAATGGATCCCTCACTTCAAGATCCATTGTCAAAGTTATATTAAGCAGCACGAATCAATAAAAAATGTAGCATGCAAGATCGTCAACTAATTTCGATTTTTCTAAGAATTCTTAAAAATAATATTAAGATTGGAAGTTACTCTACAAAGTTATGGTTAAGGAAAATTATAAGAAAAGTATCATATAAAACTTAATAGTTAAATCCTTAAAGAATAAACAGTCCAATAATTAGTAGGTGTAAGAAGGAGTATTAAAGAGGGAGGATAATGAAATCATAATAGTAAGCGATATAAATTTATAAATAGAAAATTTAATATGCAAAATTCAAAATTTATTATAATTTTGCAATTGAATTATTTTATTCTATAAATTAATTTTTAATAAGCAATAAGTATGAAAAAAAATTGTAAATTAATTTTACAAAATGGCTTTCATACTCTATGTTTAAAAATCACTTATAAATATTAAAATAGTTTAATTTAAATAATTAAATATAATCTGAATAAATATAAAGTTTCAATGCTAAATACAAATTATAAAAATCTGAGAAAAATTTGTAATTGTATAAATTGAATTTAAACCTATTTATTCTTAAGTTTAAAAATCAAACAAAACGAATAAAAGGCTTTGTTAAACTTAGTTTGTATGCTTCGTTACTGAAAACTTGAATATTTTTTAACAACAAAGTATTTGCTTCTATAAAATAATTATCAAATTACGTTGGAATATAGAAAAAGAAAATATTAATAATGCTAAAATAATTGTAAGATGAAAAAACCTTTTGCCTTTTGAGAAAGCATAAAAGATTTCTATTATCTTCAGATCATTTAAATTATTTGATATCATTCAAGACTCTCAAAGAACAGATTACACTTTCATTAAAGCAGTGATCTATAGTTTTTCATCGTAGATTTCCAGAAATTAAAATCTCATGCACTGCACTCAGAGACTTATATAAAAAGAATGGCATTAAGTATAAGATATGTTAAAGTGACTATAACTTAACAGACCACAAAAAAATCAAATTAAAATAGATTTGCAAAGGGTAAACACTAAACTTTGGGAAATAAAAAGTGAAAATCAAAACATTGTATACTTGGATGAAACAATATTTAAGGCTCATTCAACTTCTTGGAAAGCGTGGGCAGTTAAAACTTAGTTTTGACAAAATAGGGATTAACTCTAGATACTTTAGCAGCTTTGGTAATAATAAGTCCAAAGAATGGACTTGAAGCATTTTTGAATTGTAAAAAAATCAATTAAAATTCAAGACCTTATTTTTGTATTAGAGGATCTCGAGCCTAATTACAAAGATAAACAGCTAATTATATTTCTTGGCAGTTTGAGAGCTAATCATTCAAAATAGTTCAAAGAGGCAATTCACAATAAGGGGTAGAAGTTATTATTCAACGCTCCATATTCCTCGAAATTTAATTGTATTAAGAATTTGTTTTCCAGGGTGAAGAAAGAATACAGGAAGTCTCTTATCAATTAATTGTTTAAACTAAGCAACATGAAGAATTTATAAGCAGTAATATAATCAATTATGTCAATTAAACAAAATGATTGTATGAACAGTGAAAGGGACTGTCTTGATTTGTTAACACAAAGTGTTTGAATATTAACTTTATTAAAAATTGTTAATACATAAATAAAATTGATAGCATAAATAATTTAAGTCATTTGTTAAAATGCATCCGTTTTGCAGGAGGACTTCTCATCATCATATTTTTATCTTAGGTTGACTTATATTTTTAGGTGTGCTTTAAATCATTTTGTTCTTCACCCTCAATAGTTGTAGATATTTCAAACCTTTTTCTTTTTTTCTGCTGTTTCCTTCCCATAGACTTAGATTTCAGCATCGACAAAGCCTTCCCCTTTTTTTCTATAAAGACATAAACAATTATTTAAGCTTACTTGAGAAATGAGGTACTGATTAAATTTCTTAGATAAACTATTCGCTAATTAGAATTGACTCCCCCTTCATTTCTATATCAGCAACATAATTTCTGGCCTATTGTTATTCTCTAATTATTTAAGTTAGCCAGTCATTCTTTATTGTCCCAAGTACCCCAAAGAAAAAGTATTTATCTAGAAGATCAGTGATTCCATCATAAATACCTAAGTTTCTCATGAGGACATTATCGTCTTTGACATAATTGATTATGCTGCTGACACTGAGCTCAGGGTAATAAGGTACGTTAACATAAATAATGTCAGCTGATTTTAGCCAGCTCTTTCTAAGATAAAAGTACATCTTTTATAAACTTCATGCTTGTCTTTTTAAATGCAGGAAATGATAGCCCACTATAACATAAAATTAAATTAAGCTTACATGAATATTTGAGGTGATTGTACCAATCTAATTTGGCATTCAGGCTTCCCTCGAGAGTTCTAAAATTTATATTCTTGAGGCTTAGAGAATTGTTATCGAGATTTTAGTTCATGTCCGATAAAAATAATATTTATATCTTACTATTTAATAATAAAGCATCATAAAAATAAAATTTATGTTTCTATTGGTTCATATTACTTGTTTACTTACTCTATTAAATTTATTGGATAATTATTTTCTTCATACATAAATATAAGTTCATGAAAGCATAACTTAACTCTTCAGGGAAATTCTATTTTAGTTTTTATTTGAGCCTTAAAATTGGATATATCATATAACCCCAATCAAGTTTTGTCAAATTTGTTATATTTTTTTGTCTTTTAAAAATGAGAAAAAGATTACATAAATAGCTTTCAGAGGAATCTACCAATTATTTTCCAGGAATCTTCCAACAAATCCTTAATTTTATCCAAGATCATTTTCAGGAATCTCTCAATTATGTCTTAGTAACCTTCGCAAAAATTATTTATGTGTTTATTATTTATTTATGTATTCAATAAAATTATTTATGTCCACAATTTATTTGGGGTTTGAATATATTTAATATAGACTCGTATTTAATAATTAATTGTTTAATGAGTGCTGAAACTTCTTCGCTTTCTTCTGATTCGTACTATAGTTCAGATGAAATTTCTAGCGACATAATTAAATCAAAAACTTCAGAGCCTCATACATAACTAATTAGCTTGTCTTAAGTTAATTATGTCTTCTCAGGGTCGCATGAGTATAAAATTATGTATGAGAAATGGTAGTCAAGAAGATCATCTAGAGCTAAAAACTAAAACAAGAAACCTAAAAAATTAGCTCATAGTCATATATGTTCTTAAGTTTATACTTAAATGGAACTTAAAAGACACTTAAACGTACATAACTGAGAAAATAGAAAATTTATGTAACTAAAAGTTGGAGGTAACTATGTCTGTTTAATTTGAACAAAAAAGAATGAAAAGCTAAATTTTAATTGCAAAAAAAATTTATTGCAACATTTGACAAGAAACAATACAAGTGACTTAATCTAATTGGGTTATCCAAAAATTGTAAAATATTTATGTTTCATATTTCATAGATTTTGTTCTAGATAGAAAAGGCAAGAAACTTCCCTGATGCTGTCGCTGACAAGATCAATAATCAAACAGCAACATAAATTAACTAAGAAGAACATAAAAACATTTTGCCTAGTTTATATCATACAGCATTAAACAAAGAAGATGATAGTGTAACTATTAAAAACACAGCAACATAAAATGCACAAGATTAACACTTATGTATTTGCTAAAAAATAACTTATCAGAATTAAGATGTGCTGCACCCTTTCTTAAAAAACGAAATTGGACTAATTTTGAGATTAGCTTAATAAGATAACTAATTAATTCTAAACGAAGATGAGTTCATTTCAGCTTAAGGCTTTCAAATTAAACTTACATACGACTAACTAAACAAAGATTACATACAACTTAAAACCTTTGGAAAGAATTCAAAATTTTAAGGTATATAAAATCATGCTCTTAAACTTCCTTTTAAGACAATTTCATCGCAGTATTTACTGATAGCGAGAGTTTCCAATTAAAGAAACGGTCCTTTAAACATTCACTTCTTAAACAGTTGATAGTCTCAAAAGTAATTTCTTTAAACTTAAAGTTTTTGCTTTAACTGATTGATTGCGTTCACTAATTACATGAATTAGGACTAGTGCATAGATAAATTTGCCCAAATAACATTAGAGTATCTAATCACAAAGATTATCAACTTTTTCTTTCTAATTACTGTTATTGTTCCTTAATACGATAAAAGTGCCTAGCTTCATAATTGCCTATAAGCATTTATTTGCATCCTTTTGACTTGGATGAAATTCATAATGGTGACATCCGACAAGATACTTTCTCTATTATAGTGATTCTGGTAGAGATCATTTAGGGATATGTATTTACCAAGTTAGCAGCAAAATGTAGAGACATACTTGAATTGGCAACATTCGTAAGAAGGGACAACTTATTAGGGAGAGAACAAAAAATATTTTTGAATTACTTTTCGTCTGATTTTAGCACAATTCCTTCTCTAAAGGAGCTGAGTGACAAAATTAATGAAAACTTTATCGATTGACATATTTATTCATTTAATTCAATTACAAATTTTTCTCAGATTTTTATAAATCATAATTCCAAAAATAAAAAACATTCCTAGAAATAGGAATTGCTTAAGAGTCAATTATAAACGCTATTCCAAGAGCTTGAAAATGATTTAGAAATTTCTCATAAAAATATTTTAATAAATTTTATGCATATTTTTTTAAATACAGAAGCCAATAGTTTAAATAATCTGAGTAAATTATATAGGAAACATTTTATAAAAGCGTATTTGAATAACTAGATGAGCTAAAAGATATAAGCTAATAAATTAGAATCGATTTCTTGAATATCATGAAACCTCAATTATTCAATAGTGGCGAATATAACTACTTATAATTAGGATAAATAATTCATGTTTATACTGGTCGATGGCGTTATATAGTTATTTTAAGTATAGCTATAAACTGAGATACAGAAAGTAATTAACAAAAGTTGATATAAAATTAAACAACCATTTGTAACATTTATTTGACTAAACATCTCATTTATTATAGTATTTGACTCTTCAAACGAACCTATTATAAGGACTATTAAATGAAAAGTAAATTAAAGAGGCCAAATCAAATCTGATAATGAAAGATAAAGATATAAGTTTAATTTATAGAATTGGCGAGGTATTTGGAGATCATAGTTAAATCACTGAGCTATAGCATAAAAGAGGTTTCACGCTATGTTTAACAGATGTCAAAGTTTTTGATAACAATTTTGAAGACTTAAAGAATTTTATTCAGAAAATGTATACTGCCCTAAGATTCATAGAAAAATATAAATTTATAGGAGAAGCTATTCCTTATTTAGATAAAATTTCTAGAACTACTAGAGATCGTTATCCACCAAAACATATTATATTTAAAGAAGGCGACTTCTTAAAGTAAGGCTGCATACTAAAATCTGGGAAAGTTAAATTATTTTCAAACAGAAACTTCAAATATATATATTTTCTCCATATCTAGAGGTTGAAGATAATCTCAATGAAATCTAAATATTCAAGTAGATTTTGCTAAACAGTTTTAAAAGACTTCAGAAGAAATTCCATGCTAGAAATGCATTTCAAGAAAGATTATAATATCTTTGTTCTTTCAGTAATGAATCAAGGATAATGAATAGGCGAGGAAGGTATTCTAAGTCATAATAGAAGAGGATCTTTAATAGACGATATTATTTTAAAAAGTAATCACAACTTTGAAATTTAATATTCTTTTATTAGCAAAACGGCATGCGAGGTAAACTCCATAATGTGAGAGTTTAATAGAGTTTTCAACATTAAATCTGTTTATCCCTAATTGATAAGGAGATAATCAATTATGTTGTTTTACAGTTTTCAATTCCTTTTTATGGATTATCTTTGTGTATGATGCTAAATTTCAAAGGTCTATCATACAATGCGATTATTATCTTAGCCATTTGATTTTAATTGGAAAAGTTTATAATACCAGGTTAGCTTGAATTTTATCATATAAACTTCTCCATAGTTTGCTTTGATTTTTATCAGGAATATCTTGCAAATGCAATTATATAAAATTATTATTTTTCCATAATTTTAACTTATATTATAAATTAAGCTTAAATTCTAAAAAACTCTTAAAAAGTCTCACAAAATCTAATAATTATAATCGTAAAACTTTTACTATATTATACTTATTAGTTTTAATTGTTTTAATATAAATTTGGATAAACTCTAACAAACTATATCAAATTATAAAACTTTCTTAGATTTCCTAATTCAGTAAAAATTTTTGATAAAATATTATATAAATTTACTTAAGTTTACTATAACTTCAGTTTGCAAATTTCAAAAGCAAATATAATACATGCCAATATTTATTATTTATAGCTCATTAATACTGTAGAGTCTTTCGTTACTTTGTTATGTATCGTTCGAGTATTTATAGAAACATCCTTTAGGAGCAATTTTTTCACCATTATATGGTGAAATTTTGCTCCTTATTTTAAATTCAATTTCCCTGCAAAAATAATCTATTGACTTTATATGATAAATGACTTGGGGAAATTTACCTCACAAAATTTATGAAAAAAAATTCCCAAAAATTTTCAAAATTTAAACTAATTTATAAAATCGTAATCTACACAAGCTTCTTAAAAATACAATGAAAAGTTAGAAATGTTTGATTTTTAATTTTGACACTGAAAAATACTAATAGAAATATAAAATTCTTTAAACTAAAGAAAATTCATTTTTATCTCAAGTAAATATTTTATATAGTAACTATATTACAATAATTTTATTTTCTTTCAAATTTAAAAGATTTAATTTTAATTTTAATAGATAATTGATGATTATAAAAAAAATAATTTTGCCAATTACTAAATATTTTACTTCTGTAATTAGGAATAATTTTAGACTATTAAATTAAAATTATTGATTTTAAGATTTATAAAGTATTTACGAATAAATTAAAGGGGTACTGACGTCACCAAGTCACAGATGACGTCAGGAGGTCACAGATGACGTCAGGAACACACACTGACGTCCTCCAGTCACAGGTGACGTCCTCCAGTCACACTGACGTCCTACAGTCACAGATGACGTCCTCAAGTCACAGATGACGTCCGGAGGTCACAGATGACGTCAGGAGGTCACATTATAATAAATATGGAATTTTTAATGTAATAGATGTGCTAAGCACTATAAATAATTTTTCTATGAACTTTTCCGGCAGTGCCCTTGGGGTGCGGGATCAAAAACGGTGGATTCCCTTGTCGCAACCAAAGTGAAACAAATAATAGCTGAGGTCAAGGAGTTGGCAACCCTGACAAGGTTCGGAGGCAGTTCCTTTGAAAAAAAATTTTGGATTGTATATTTAATTAAATGTAATCTTTAAAACTTAATAGACAATAATTAATTGTAAATTTTTATTTTTTCACAATATAAAAATGCATTGAGTATGAATCTTAAAAAGCTTGAAAAATTCTTATTTTTTAAAGATTTTTTCGCCAAAAAATTTGTATAAATTTTTTTATTATGTCTGGGTAGCTGGGCATCATTTTGTACACAGGCTTGACCTAGTATTCGAGTACGCCAAAACTACTTTAATTAGATTTAAAGGAATCATCATCCTATAAAGTTTGCATTAATATTGTGAACATGCATAACATGATTCTTGCATTTATTCAAAAATTTGATTACCAGTCTTAGGTATGTACATAACTAATTTATGCGAAAAATTAGCTAACTAGTCTTTCTATAGTTTTTCTTGTTCTGTTTTCATCTGTGAAAATTTTACATCTTTACATGCTCTTTTATTAACCAAACTAGCCATATTTATCTATCGAATATTGCTTCTTCAGGTAAGAATAGTTCAAATTTAAGTGGGTTTACAAGGTTTCATTCAACTAAATAAAAACAAATTATTTATTATAAATGTCTTTTCGGAGGCTTTGTCTCCAAATATTTAAAGGGTTGCCGTCACTTGACCAAGTTATTATTTATTTTGCTATGATTGCGAAAAAGAGGTTCCACCACTTATGATCCCGAAATTCTAGTTGTTGCAGTCATAAGACCCTCCCGTTAAAGGTTTAGCTTAGTGCTTTGCACGTTTATTACAAATAAATTTCCATATTTATAATACTGTGACTGGATGACGTCATCTGTGACTGGAGGAAGTCACCTGTGACTTCCCGACGCCACCTGTGACATCCTGACGTCACCTGTGACCTCCTGACGTCACCTGTGACCTCCTGACGTCACCCTGTGACTGGAGGACGTCATCTGTGACCGGAGGACGTCATCTGTGACTGGAGGACGTCATCTGTGACTGGAGGACGTCAATACCCAATTAAAGTTATGATTTTATTCAATAGTTTATAGTCAAAAAAAATGAGAATATAATTTTTTAAAACAAAACATTAAAAACCAAAGAATTCAGAGATACTCATAGATCTTATAATATATGTATTATAAAATCCTCTAAACTAAGTAAAAATAATTTTACTCTAATTGTTTAATAAGATTTTTGAATTTTAGAAAATATTAATAGATCTTTTTTGTTTTATGTTTCTCAAACAATAAAGAATATAAAAATTAAAATAATCATTATCTGTATTGATTGTTTAATGTTTTCATCTTAAAGAAGATAATTTCAATAAGTGTTAAGCTTGAATAGTAAGTTGTTAATTATAATATAATTAATTGAGTCAAAAATTAGTAATATATTTGAATAAAGTGTAATTATGTTAGAGTTTGTAAGAGTTCTAGTGAAAATAATGATTGCCTATAATTTTCAGCTAAAATTATGTTTCATAACTAACAATTTAACTTACTTAGCACTTAGATAATACTTTTATGATTGTATAATAAATAGAGCAATGTACTCCATGATAATCGACTGCTATAATCATTATGATTCCTACAATTTTTCCTCTTGTAAATATTTATACAATTTGTTTAAAATATCGTTTCATTTTTATAATAATTAACTAATCAAATAAATCTAATTATAACTATTAATGATTGTTAGAGTAAGAAGACCATTGTATTCTTTGAAATATAATATAGAAGTAATCATTAATTAATTATTCATAAGATCTAATTTTCTCCTATTTTATCTTGATGGGGTTTTGGGGTTTATATGTAATAAAGAAAAGTGATTTCTAATTGAAAATGCTTAAAGAAGAGTATAGGCAGCTATAGAAAATTGTGCACTAAAAATAGTAATTATTTTATGATCGAAAGTAAAATATTGCATAAACAAGAAGACACTTTGAAAAATTGAGCGATTCTCTTTTACTCTAAAATGTGGCTGAATAACATTTAGTTAGAAAGATTCCGAAAGCCACATATTCTGCAATTTATAGCATTAAAAACTAAGTCCTACTAAATTGCTAACATCATTATAAGTCTACCTTAGCAGATCTTTCGTAAATACTAATATCTTAAACATTAAAACCTAGGACATTTAATCATGAAACAAGTATCTAGCAAAAATCTATAATCCAATAAATATCATCACTTTAAACGTAAAAGATTAGTAAGTTTAAACAAAAAAGCAAAATGTCAAATTAGAATGAGTTTATTTATGGACTTTAATAATAGTCGACAGATCAGGACTATACTAATCAGAAATAAGAAAATAAGGACCATTAAAATAAATAAAATATACTTTTTTAAAAAGAAAGATTTATGGTGTAAATTAAAAAATACAGAGAAAGGAATCTTGGAAGCTTCTATAGAGAGAACTCTTGATTCAAACAAGAATACTAAAATCAAAAGTTAGTTTTTCAAATTAAGAGATCAATCAAATCCCTAGTTCATATTTTATAAAATCTTTTGTATTGATCTCTAAAACCACAGTAGAATTTAATTTAGACAATAATTATTAACTCCCAGAAAATACCACAATTCCTTCCATTATATAGCCTTAAAGGTAAAACCAATAATTTTCTAAAGCCATGAGAAGAATCAAAGAAGTTGTAAAAAATTAACAAAGAAATACTATAACAGTTTAAAATCTAAACGAGTCTACTTTTTAAAGAGCCGATGCCTTATATAAGAAAAACTTGGCTTTAAGAGAAAATTAGCGTAAAATTATAGAACTTTTAATTTATCCCCATAATTTGAAGACAAAAACTAAACTAAACAATCAGTATAGTAGAATCTTTATTCTAAATTACTCGAATTAAGGCAAGCTCCAAATTAAAATAAATTTTAAGGAAGAGATAATCAAACTAAAGTTCATTTAATGCTCAAAACAATCTTCTCAATTCTCCAATCAATAAAACCACACTATAAACAACTTAAGTGAGTTGGAAAAAATCTAAAACTCAATTAATAAAGCAAATTAATTTGATAAAATTTGCTCAGACTGAAGCAAAAACTATAAGGCATAAATTAAAAAAATTATTGAATAAGGAGGTAAAAGTATAGAGCTTTTGATAAACTAAGAAACCAGATCTAAAATTGATTTGCTCAACTAGTTTTATTTCTTTGCCATTTCTTAAGGGAAGTAAATACAAGTCAAAGGAAAAGCTAAAACGGCAAGACGGAAAATTGTTTCAAGAAATATTTAGATTGATTTAAAGAATTCATGATTAAGATGATATTGAAATGTTTAAAGGTAGTTTTTTATTTTTATTTGTAGTATTTTAAAATATATTAATAAATTATAATTCGATTAATTCTTTATTATATTATAAACTGTGAAGATTTATGTGCAAAATCACTTCTTGAGGAAGGGAACTATAATATTTTGATTTGATCTTATGTGAATTGAAGATGATTTCCAGCGAAAGTTTGGTATTCATCCTTTCCAGCTTCAGCAAGTGCTCTCAAACCAATGAAGTCTTTTTGATAGAATTCAGTTTGATTAACTGGGAGAATTGATCCATCAGCTTGAAGTTTCCAGAACCATGCTGTTATCTTTGGATAAATAACTTGATCTTCATTGAATATGACGAATAGGACAGCATTAAGATCAGCAAATCTGCTCTTAACAGCTTCTGTCAAGTTACCTTGCTTTTCTCCATTAATGCAGGCAAGAAGACTTAATCGTCAAGGTAAGTTTAAAGATTTCTTGGATCTCTAAAATATCCAGCGGGTCGAATAAGATCTTGAATCTCCTTGAAATAAATTAGATTGTCGATATCAAAGTTGATCATGCTGCAGAACATGCCAGTGAAGCAGCCTGGAGAAGCAGAAACTCCCATGTTAGGTCCACCAAGAGTGATCAAATTTCTAACTTTACCTTTAACTGGGCATCTCTCAGCAATGAGTCTTGCGATTAAACCTCCTTGCGAAAGACCAAGGACGTCGAATTCTTCTTGGAAGTTAGGATCAGCCAACTCATTATTGCAGACTGTCTCAGCTTTAGTCTCAAAGTTTTAAAAAACTGAGATAGTTGAGCCATATCCAATCTCAACACATATTGCATAAGCTCCAGTTTAGGCAGCGATATCGTCAGTAAATTCCCACATTCATGATAAAATGCACATGTCACCGAATCCATGGAAGATAGCAGTTGGCACTTCTGCAGTTTCAATACCTGCAACTGAGATCAAACCTAAAAGGGATATAGTTTTCATTTACTTTAAAATTATTATAATACTTGAATAATCTACTTAATGAAAAAATCTGTTTTGCATAAGCTTTATGATTCAAATATTAAGGGTAATCTTTCAATCATTTATTTGAAAATTACTCATAATCAATAATTATTATCTTTATGCAGAATTGATAATGCTTCTAACTTTTCATGTACAGTTTAATTATCAATAATATTTTCTTTATTTGAATTAAAGTAGCTGTTTATTTTTTATCTTTGTCTCTCATAAAATATAAATTTTTTATCTGTATCTCCTTTGAAAATGTTTCCTTAAATAAATTATAACTTCTCTCTTAGATTTTTCTCGAGAATTTGCTTATGCTTAAGTTTCTTAAACACAGGAGGATTTCTTTGTTTCAATTTAGAGTTATGATTGAGAATAAAATGTAAAATTTTAATCTGGACTTGTCTCATAACATAGTGCGGTTTAAGGGTTGTAAATTGCTTAATCTAATGACAACTAGATTTAACACACTTAAGACTTTGATACTTTTTTTAAACTATAATTTTCTTAATATTTTATACTCAATAATGCTTGCTTATATACAATGTGTAGGATTAACATAAAATTAATTTTAGGAATTGTTAATTTACAACAATGTTTTCTTTGTACTTTCTTATATAATGACCCTGATAGAGAAGACTTAATCCATGATAAACTCTCTGTTCGCTAAAACAACATCAATGCTTAATGGGCTGCAAGATTCAATTCAAACTATGCAATCTTTTAAGAGTAAAGCACCTTAATATGAGTGAAAATTAACTAGGAGATAAGGTTACCAAAGAAATTTAAGTGCACTTACTTAAAATAAAGTACTGGAAACTCTTGACTTAACCTAAAATAATAAAAGTAGATCTGGTTTAAGAAGAATTTACAAAAATTTTATATAGAAAAGTTTTTTATCAATAAATTATTTTTAAAGAATCAGAGAGCTAATAAGATTCAACTCAGTTATAGAGACTTTAAATCTAGCTGGGAATATAGATGTTTAAAAGCACATTGAAATGTGTGAAAGAAGACAAAGATTAAGTGAAACAAGTCAATTAATAATTTATTTTTGAATGAGTTAATTTGTATTACTTTAATTTATAAAGAATAATTAAACATTTTAAGATTAAAGAATGAAAAAATCTTTAAATTCATTAAGTTGAAATTATATACGAATCATCATAAGTGCTGTTAATTATAAGATCTA
This sequence comes from Oxytricha trifallax, assembly GCA_000711775.1. Lineage (NCBI taxonomy): Eukaryota > Ciliophora > Spirotrichea > Sporadotrichida > Oxytrichidae > Oxytricha > Oxytricha trifallax. Next base: position 24,111 of record ARYC01004187.1, read on the forward strand.
TAATTGAGCTCTGCATTTTCTTTTCTCAAGCATTTATGAATAGAGAAAGGTTCTCAGATAAATTCATTCTAACTTTGAATGGATCGAGATTGATATTTTTATTAATTTGATGAGGTTAACTGAAAGAAACCTTGGTTTAATAATTATTAAATAATAAACAATTAAAATAAAGTTAATCCATTCATTGACTCTTTTAAAGTTTGATTTTCTTTGCAAATTTCTTAGGGAAAACATTGTATAAATAGAGTCTATTCAAGTTTAATGGCATCATAATAAATGATATCTCGAATAGGAATCTTCAAAAATAATTACTGATCTCAGCTACTAATTCTCCATTTAATCATCACTAATGATTTGATCAAAGCTTTATGCATCTGTCTACTTTGGGCAATACTTTACTTAGATGTCATAAGGTGAATTCGCCCCTTGATTTCCCACTCTGTTTTAGTCTGTCTTGTATAGCAGCAACTGGACTTTATTTAATTTTCCTGGATCTTAAATTCCTCCTACAACCATCAAGCCATCGCTTTTGTATAGGTCCCTAAAATATTAACATAACTTAAAAATATGCTTACTCTAAGTTATTTATTATAAATATATAAGTAAATCAAATTAATTCTTGAGCTGCTTATTTCTGTCTGCTGGATTTCTTGTTAAGAATTAAAATGATCTCAGCACGAAGTATCTCGCTAATTTAGTCTCATCTAAAGTCTCCTCCCTATATATGCTTATTTATCCAATTTTTCCACTGAACCCAGTATAATAAGCATTTCATTGTCTGGATTGAATGGTCTTTTCTATATTGAAATTATCACAAATATCTATGACGTCTTTGTCCTTATTATTATAGTCAATATTTGAGAGAGGATTGTTAGAAAATTTCCAAGCTAATCCTTTGAATAGCTAAGTGCTATAATTTATGCTTCTCTATTTATAACAACATGAGGATAGAATATACTTTACTTAGATCAAAAGAAGTTATTCAAGAATTAGAGAGATAGCTAAATCTCATTTAAACCACCATTTTTAAGCTGACGAGAAGCTAATTCTCCAAAAGCACTTTTATCTCTTGCCGTGCAGCAAGTTCCCATTTTAAATAATTAAATTAATTAATTTATAATTATTGAGTTATTAAAGTCCTCTTTATTATAATTTCAAATTAATTTAGATATAATAACTTCATAATTCAATATTTTATAAACTTTTGGAGGGGGGAAGTTTCCTGCCAAGGTTTATGATAAAAAAGGTTTAGGGAAGTTTCATGTCAAGAAAACTTTTTAATGTTTTGTTTTAACTTACTTTTTCTTTTTGCAATTAGAATTTTTGACAATTATAAACACTTTTTATGATTTTCACAATCTTGTGATTCAAACAATTTAACCTACCACTTATGAAGTATTCAATATGATTAATATTAATTCGTTAATATATTAATTATTATAAATATATCACTCTAGTTTAATGTCTGGCATACATGTCATTTGTAATTCACAATAAAGTTGATGAGTATACAACTCACCTGAGGAAAGGATATTAAGTCTTAAAGTCTCAGAAAAGACAAATGAAAAATTACTATAGTAACTCAGACATACTCTATACTCTATAATTACATATCTTTCATTATTGTGACAAAACTAATGATGGGAATATCTAAGAGCATCATCCAAGTATCGCAATAAAAAATGTATAAATTGTGAAAAAAGTCGTACTTGCTAATAGGCAATACTATTGATTGACTGAAGATAGTGGGCTCTAAAATGCATGGCATGTCATAAGATATACTATAGGAGTCTTAGTATAAGTCCAGTCAAACATGGGGAACAATATATGTCATCTAAACTATTAAAAGATAAGGGACTTGTAAAAATTAAAAAACAAATTGCGGTAAAAACTACTCTCGTAAACAATTTACGGAGCCCTATATGTCCTCTTTGTGTGGAAAGTACGTTAAACATATGGGAAAATTATATATTTTCATAAAATTTGATACTTTTCTCTCAAGGCACATCGTTAGCTACTAGTTTAATTATATATAATTAAGAGAAACTTTAATCGTAATTCATACTAAGTATTAGTTATACTCTATTATCTGCCTTTAATTACAAGGTACACAATAGTATACTGATCAATATTGCCAATATTATTTAGATGAATTTCAATAAAGAACTCATGAATCGTCTCATGAAGCAACTACATTCATCAGAAAAAGTTAAATTAAGGAATACTTAAGATTAATTAAACTTGTTAATATTGATGAATCAAGCATGTCAGTCAAAATCCACTGTTATTTCAGAGACGGCGAGCTAATTAGATTAGATCGATGCAGAACTTAACAACCTATATGAAGCATAACAGTTAGAATATGAAATTTTATATTTTTAGGTCCCAATTCAATGCTAGTGGATAGCAGCATCAGAGAGAGAGTACTACTTTTGAGAAGATAATTATGTATTATTAGTAATTAATCAAAACCCCAAAACTCCCTAATTAGGTCTATAAGTTCTTTGATTTGTAGGGTATAGTTGGGGTCTTATTGGGGTTAGTAGATAAAATGAAGGTTTAATGTGAATTTAATGAATATTTAATGAAATTAGGTTTACTTAAATCAAACAAATTTTATCAACTTGTCTTTATTATATCTTTTGAACCTTGCTCTCTTTAGTGGTCAATAAAGTCATTTAATGTTTATCGAGGATAGTTAGGAGTTCTCATGATTACCATATATAGAGGGTCTAAGTTGGTGCAAAAAAGTTTTTACAAAAAACGTCAAAATTTTTAGTCGGTGCATGATAAATTTTTGACATTTTTTATCCATTTGACCATTTTACCCCCATAAAAAATATCATTATTTAGTAAAATTATCTTCTCATCTTCTAAATTGAACTCCTTCATGACATCTCGATCATATTACACTCATTTTTTATTAAAAAATCATGTTATTATTACAAAAATATTTTTTTTCTTTAAGACGGAAATTTGATATATATGTAAGATAATTAAATATATTTTCAAAATAAAACATAATTTGTCATCTAAGAACAAAGTTTGGGAATTAAAAAATCATTATTATTGGCTAAAATTATTGATGTCTGGAATAAAATCTAATTCGTACACCCTGTTTAGTGTATTCTATAAATCAATAAATCGAGGAAATGGTTTTTTTTAATTAGGTCTGACTTTATTAATTTTAGCCAATAATAATGATGTTCTAATTCCCAATCTTTGTTCTTAAATGACAAATTAGATTTTATTATGAAAATATATTTCATTATAATACATATAAACCCCAATACATATATGCGTGATAAATTTATAAGTTGGTATAGTGATGATTTAAAATCGATAAATAGCGAAATTCCAAACTTCACAATTTAACTTATTATGAGAGGGCCAATTCAAGAGTCTTAGAAAGAGAGTCTTTTAAGAATGCTGCTAATTGCAGTTTGAGTGTTCTAGTGATCATATATTGTTGAAAGTGTTCCTTATTCTATACTTAGTCCATATGTCCATAAAATCCAGTAGCTTTCCCAACTACTTTTTGCAAAAATTCAACTTTAGTATAAACCCCCCCTCTTATAGGGTCTAAAATCCAGTCTGAAGTCTAGAATCCAAAGCCAGTCTGGACACCCTTCAACCATGACCTCGATTTTCGAAAACGAGTGCCTTTGCTTTCCATTCTACTTTCACTGCACATTTCTACTGGTTATATGTACGTTATGAACAGTGTAGGGTTGAATTCGCCATTAGGCCCTCGGATTTTTCGATTTTTCCAAAAAGCCAATTTTCAATGAGGCCAGACTCGAAAAGCACTCAAAAGACCCATGGCGGGTCCGCCATTTCTTGCAAGCCTACTTTTTTCACCTTATATGTTGGTATTAACATAAGCAATGCATTTGAACTGGTTTGCGGGCTGTAGCTCTTTAAATCCACTGGATAAGTTAAGAAGAGAGGTTTTTCTTATAGTAAATTTGAAGAATCCAGTGGTATTTTTTAATAATCCACCTATTAAATTTAAAAATCCAGTATATAATACTATAATCAAAACTTAAAAATACCATGAATCCAGCCCAAGAGCGGGATCAGCTTGCTGAGTCTTTTCCCCTATAGATTGAAGAACGAAGCCCTGGTAAGCTTTTTTCCTTTACTAAGCACCTATATTAGAGTTATAGAATGATAATTCAAATGAATGGTAAGCTCAACTTCTTGAGCAGGGTGATCGGATTTTTGAAAATCTTGAAGCCAAGGCTAATATTGATGAGGGCGGCAAAGTGAAGGGCATTAAAGCTGAGTACAAGGGAGCCCAAGATAGCGTCAAAATCAATAGAGCAAAGGAATTCCTACATTTAAACAACTATGATTTGAGTCTCCTGTTGTAGCAGGAGGATTTCAAAGGCTATTAAAAGACATGGGATTTTAAGAACGTTGTGAGAAAGTTTATAAACAATAACAAAAGCAAGAAAGCCAAGAACAGCAGTGATACCAAGTCACTGGTCTCTGAAAATCTTAACCACTCCCTCTCAAACGAGGAAATGAAGGTGAGTGAGTTCCAGACTACTGTGAGCTTAGCAAGTGAATCAATGCAAGCTCCAAGACCCTTACCTTAGCTGGTTATTAACTATGGCTCAATCATTGGCCATGAGATGTTGGTCAAGCACTTTGAAAGTTTCAAATAATCAAATTATTAATAAAAGGAACAGATCCTTCAAGATATAATGGCCCGCAACACCCAATCACTCTTTTCGTTCCTTTAGCACTTTGAGATGGCAAATGAACCCTAAGTGAACCAAGGGCTCTTCTATTTAATTACAGAGTTGATCTCAAGTAACTAAAAGCTAGACTAAGACTCCAAGGCTCGTATCTTCTTGGCTGCCCTCAGTTACTATACAGGGGAAAAATATCAGCCAGAAGAGAACTTAATATAAGAAGCAATTCTCTTACTTATAAGGTCACCCAATGCTAGAAAAGCTATAGGCTTAGCCAACTTGGTCTTTATTACTGAGGCAACATGTCTAAGTAAGCAGCTTGCTATAGTCTAGAAGCTAAACGACTCTAATCCAGGCATCATTCAGCTTTTGGCTTAAACATGGCACTACTTTTCAATTGACCCTTAGGTCATCAAACTAATACCAAATTCCTTCTTTATAATGAACGTGCCTTTTATTATCTTGCTTAAGCAAGACTGTGGATTGAACCTTATAAGAGACATTCCTGTAGAGTATACAGAGTACTTTGTAAGAATATGTGCCTTATGCTCTGCCCCTAACTTAGAGTCTTTAAAAGACTACATATCTTCAACAAGGGCAACCTTCTTATAAAAGCAAGAAGTCATCGACAAAGTCTCAATGGTGCATTTTATGAAAGGCCTTGCTTCAAGACTGCAAAGCAGAGATCAATAATGGGTAGGGAAGATTGAACAAATCAGGAAAGTATAGTAGTTGATTGTGAATGCGCAAGTCGAGAAAAATGTATAGTTAAGCATTCACACTATTGACAACTGTCTAAACTGTGACTTCTCTGACCTTGATAGAATAATGCAATTGCCAAGGACTATGGAAGCCTTCTCTGAAAAGGCTGTTAATGACCTTCTTTAGCTATTCAAGAATGAGAACTTATAAAACCAAGTAGCATCCAGATTCAATAGCAGGTCTCCAAAGGAACTCTTAAGAGTAAGTGCCGAATTAGAAACTTTGGAGTAAAATTTAGGCTTCAAATTCTACTGCTCTCAGGTCTTATGTTTAAACTATATCTGTGGCAACCTTAACAGCAATCACTTCATTCATTTTGGTATTGGCAATGGGAAGACCCTAATATGCATTGCTTTAGCAATCCTTATTGCTCTTAAAACTTAAAGATCAGTCTTTATACTCAGCAAGAATGAGCACTTAGTGCAAAGAGACTTCAAACGATACTAGAGAGTCATTAAAGCAATGTAGCTTAATTGCAATCTAAACTTCTTTGCCAAAGATACTGGCATCTATTTCTACACTTACCCCTAATTAAAGAAGATGCAAAAGAACAGCAAGGCTGTGAGTGTATGATAGCAAAGCTACGTATTAGTGGACGAGTACGACTGGATTATGTTTGATGGCTCTGTTGATACCATAATCAACTCTCTTGAGTACTTTCAGCAAGCTCATAAAGTGATAGGATTTTCTGGAAGCAATCTCTCTTTTACTGAAGAGAACTGTTTAAAGCTAGCTTTTCAAGCTACACCTGTAGTATTTCCCACTCTTGATAAACTCTAGGGAAATAAAAAGACTCAATACCCGGATGTGTTTGTGAGCACTAATTAGAGTGATTACTTGGCTAAGATCAAAGAAATTATAATAGAGCAGCTAAGCCACTCCCCAGTTCTAATAGTGGCTTCAACTAACTATAATGCAATAGAGATAGGCCTCTTGAGATCGGGCTACGACTTCACAAGTTTAAGCAGAGGGCAAGCCGCCAATATCGAATCCATGATTGAAGGCAGATACCTAATGAAGAATGCGAAAAAGGAATATGGAATATACTTGCTGAATGAAGCTCATGGAAGAGGGACTGACATTCAGACGATGATGAAATCAACTAGAACGGAGGTCTTACCTCATCATAGCAGATGTCTTCTCTAAAAGGTCTGAAGAGCAGATTATAGGAAGAATTGGAAGACTTAATACTAAGGGCAGATGGCAAAGAGTTTGTATAGACTCAACTCCAAAGATAGTGCTGAGTAGCTTCTTTACGTAGAGTAGAATGAGATCGACCTTATATTAGACAAAAAGTTCAACGAAGTATAATTTAATTTGTAAAAAAAATAAGAAGCTATTGATATGGATATTATTCATCAAGCAAAGGAGCCCGAAGTTACTTCTGAATAAATTATAGCCATCGATCATTAAGTTGCAGTTGTAAAGGCTATAGTGGAGAAGATAGTCGAAAAAGTAGAAAGTTCTTTCATAGGAGCCAAAAAGGATATCGAGGAAGCAAAGAAGGCCTCTGAAGAGGAAATGAAAACTGAAGCTGTGGCTGAAGAGCCAGACACTCAAAGTAAACTAGGGTTCTATTAACCTTCTATCATAGAATTCATTGTAGAGAAGATGAGCCAGAACCCTGTGCTCTAAGACAAGCCTATTAGTGAAGTTGAGAAGATCTTCAAAAACGGCGTGAGACGCCAATATGAGGAGATCACTTAAGAGCCAGGCAGAGAAAGATCGAAGAGCAAGGAAGGAAAGATACAGACTAATAAGAGAAGTAGGAAGGCTTTAGAGAAGGCAGAGCAGATTAAGGACTCAGTTGAAAAGTGAGTTATACTTGTAAGGAGGAGTTGCAGAGACAAGTCTTTTAGTGAAACTTACAAGGAGCATGAAGAGGTCGAAGAAAGTATGGAAGCCTGGTTGAAGAAGGCTTAAAATTAAAAGAGAAACTTGAAAAGTGATATAGACCAAAGGAACCCCTAAAGAGAGGGGCTAAAAAGAAGATGATTTTAAAGCTTAATTTCTAAAAGAATTCACCATATTCTAACTCTTTCTATTAGTAGTGTTCAGAGAATGGATGAGAATAGAGACCAGCAGAAGTCAAAGGCTGAAGTTCTGCACCTGCCCTTCCAGATTCTGAGAGCTGAAGTCTTGCATAACTTGCTCCTTCATTTTGCGCAAGTCAAGTACTTCACTTTCCAAGTTATCATGCTCTTGCTTCAGCCTCTTAGTTTCTTATAGAAAGAGCTGCCTGTCTGACTTCAAGGCTGTCTCATAATCTTTCACCTCTTCAATTTCATCTCTTGTTCTCTTTCTTTTAGATGAGTCCTTCATGAGATTCACAGCTTTGCCTCTCTCGACTACAAAGGAAATGTAAAGAGAGTAAACTTACTGCTGAAGCTGAGGCATCTAGAGAGTGCGTCAACAAATTCAGGTCTCATTTCAATGACTAGGTCTCTGCTTTGCTCAAGCCTCTCTTTCCGTTAAAGCATTGCATCGTGAATCATGTTGGTGACACCGTCGGTGTCTAAGGCAAAGAGCAAATCACAGATCAATTGCCTGTCTAAGTGGACCCAGTCTCGCTCATCAGGAAGAAAGTTGAGTAGTATGGGGATGTCTCTCCATAATCGAGGAAGTCCTGGACTGTAAGTCCCTCTATGTGAGGCACTACGGACACTTTGACGTCTTCTCTGATTAAGCGAATAAATTGAAATAAGAATGATCATAAATTAGAAATACAAATATTAACAGAAAATGTCATTAGCATTAGTAGGTTTATTGTCTTAATTCACCGATCTTCTTCCTCATCTTCATCAGCATCATCTTTTCTTACTGTGGTTCAAATCCTGAAAAATATTCGCATTCAGCAATTGAGCTTCTCGACGTCAAAAATACCAAAGCTAGAGATGCTAAAGCTAAAAGCTCCGCCACTTCTCTCCTCAACACTGTCTTGCTGGAGATGCTGTTGACCTGAGAGAGTCCACCATGTTAAGCCAAAATTTGAGAAATTAGAGATGTTTAATAAATTAAAACTAACATTTTAAAACCTTTTTAGTTTTAATGATCAAAGAATAATTTTGTTAATAATAGATTAAATTTATAAGGGAATTTAAATAGGCTTGTCTTAATTAATTTTAATCAGAAATGTATTAATTAAGACCTTGTTACTTTTAATTTATTAAACATCTCTAATTTCTCAAATTTTGGCTAAACATGGTGGACTCTCTAAGGCTAACAGCATCTCCAGCAAGACAGTGTTGAGGAGAGAAGTGGAGGAGCTTCCAGCTTCAGCATCTCTAGCATTGGTATTTTTGACGTCGAGAAGCTCAAGTACTGAATGCGAATATTTTTCAGGATTTGAACCACAGTAAGAAAAGATGATGCTGATAAAGATGAGGAAGAAGATCGGTGAATTAAGACAATAAACCTACTAATGCTAATGACATTTTCTGTTAATATTTGTATTTCTAATTTATGATCATTCTTATTTCAACTTATTCGCTTTACTAGAAGACGTTAAATTAAGAGAGAATGCTTACCTCCTTCTTTGCTCTTATGATGGACTTGAAGAAGTAAATGTTGGTTGAATCAGGCTTGGGTAAGAAGGCCCGACAATCCGGGGTGAGAAAGTTGTAGAGCTCTTTCTTGCTTTTGCACTTCTAAGCTAGTTCTTAAACATTGAGTAAAAATTGTTTTAATTACCAAGAATTAAAGAATAATCAAGTTTTTCTCTATAGTATTTATTAATATATAACTAATTAAATAATTAATCGCACTCCAACCCAAACGATCAAAAATTTGAGTTAGAGTGCGGAATAAATTAGAAAATAAATATAAATATATAATCACTTTTAAAAATAACATTTCGTTTAATACAAACGACATTAGGTTTTAATCAATAAATTTTAAATCATAAGAAAATAATATATTTAATTTTTTAATTGATTAGTTTTGAAAATTACCTATATATTCTAATTTAATTATGTAATATATAATATATTTATCTATTAATTAAAACCTAATGTCGTTTGTAATAAACGAAAAGTCATTTTTAAAAGTGATCATATATTTATATTTATTTTATAATTTATTCCGCACTCTAATCAAATTTATGATCGTTTGGGTTGGAGTGCGATTTTAATTATTTAATTAGTAATATATTAATAAATACTATAGAGAAAAACTTGATTATTCTTTAATCCTTGGTAATTAAAACAATAATTTATCATTGATGCCAGTAAGTTACGCTTGGTTCATTAAATTCTAATAGGAGGGTGCCATCAGCCGTTTTAAATAGCCAAATATTGGCTCATGAAGACAGCACTGTTACTATAATGAGATAGTCATTTTCACTATTATGAAATGCCTTCAGCATGATCCGATTTCCGCATGCGGATTTCCTACCAGCACCAAAATAATTCATTATTAGGAAATTAAGCACTGAACTTATGGAATCAAGTTCTAAAAAGAGATAGTCTAAGCTGGTTGAATTTTTCCAATAAGAGTAAGAAGATAAAAGCTCTAGTAGTTCAGATAGTGAGTGAAGTTCAAGTAGTGAAACAGATGATGAAAGCAATACTGCAGATTACATAACAACCAATATGTTATACTAAAGGAATATTACAGTTGCTGATGTTGAGATAGAGACAGTAAGCAAAAGAGAGATGCTTAACTACTACTATGATCTGGAAGATTCATTAGAATCTTTGAATTTCAAAGGCTTTATTATTGATCCGAAGGAAACCTATAGAGTAAGTAAACTAGGAGGATTTAAGGAATCGTTACTAGATGGCCACTAAATATAGACTCTAGGCCAGATAACACTTGAGATCTACACTGACTATACCTAATCAGAATTAGAACCTTAAGGTATGCTCGAAAGAGCTCCTTTAATTGATATGAAGGAATTAGAATAGAAAGTATTAGAGAACCATAAAATGAAATACTCATTTCCAGTCTTTGGACAGCATACTTAGCTTTAAGCTATAGTGCCTCGAAGATAACTCAAGATCATGAGGAAAGAAAAGGAGCAGCAACAAAAAGAGCTAAAGCTGGCTCAGGAATCTCAAAGACTAAGGATGTCTGAAAAGCTAAACTGCTAGCAGATTATGAAGAGGCTTGGCATTTCATACTATAAGTTAAGAAGGTACCTTAACAATCCCTTGAAAAAAGCAAACTTTTGGAATCTTAAGTAAGTTAATAGAGGCAAGTATAAGAAGCTGCACAGCAGAGCTCGCACTCATATAGTGAATATGCTTACTTATGACTAATTGCCTATCAAAATATCAGATATACAGAAAAGCTTAGTGTCAAAGATCCAGCTTCACTGTTCTAAATAGATGATTCGGAGGTTTCTTAAGAATGAACTAATGATGACTTATAAGTAAGTTAATTAGATAACGAACCTTCATAACAATAACAGTAGTGAGCTTCAACGCTAGTATGCAGCCTAACAATTTATACTCTTTCTAAGTAAAGGCAAGAGAATTATTAACATTGATGAATCAGTATTGCACTAGACTGATGAGAGAAAAAAAAGGCTGGACAGCTCCCTATGTTAAGAATAGGGTTACAAAATCTTAGAGGCTTAGTCAAATGAACTTGATTATTGGAGTGTCAAGTACTGAAGAGTTGTTCTATACTGTGAATAGGGGAAGAACTAATCAACACTCATTTATGTACTTCTTGTGCAAGCTTGCACTTACATTAGATGATATAGATTTGGAGTGGAGAAAGAATACTGTTATCATGATTGATAACGCTCCCTATCACAGATCGTATGAAGTAATGGCAAAGTATGACAATCTCAAATTACCACTCATGTTTCTTGGGCCTTATCATTACAGGTTAGCTCCAGCAGAGCTTATTTACTCTTGGATTAAGAACAGAGACCTGAATCCCTTGAATACAAGAGCTTAATCAAAGTAAGTTATGATAAGTTAAACCTTATAGAGGTTATTGGGCCGCTTTTATGAAAGAGCTTGGCATGAATATAAGTAGGATTAATCAAAACCTTGTTAGGAGATGCTACTATCATGTATTGACTGCTGCTTTAGAGTCTATATCACTTAAAGACTTGTGACTCTATAAGGAGACAAGAACTTAAATCTTAAGTAAGGTTTATTAGAGTGAAAAATCAGAATCAAATTTGAGAATACTTAAAGCTTTTTTATAACAAAAATTTTCATTTAAACCTAATATCAAACTTTTCCTTATAAGAATCAATTCATTAAATAAAGAGCTCTTATAATTTTATTTCCAATAAAAGCTTTTGATTTAATAAGCAAACTTTAATATTCATTTGTATTTGAACAAGAAAAAATTTAAATAAAATATAAAAATAATTAAAGAACATTTCTTATAAGACTTATTTAATTTTTTCAAATAAATTATAAATAAATTTATTTCAAGTATACTATTTCATTGTTAAACTTAAATATGCTTTTTAATTCATAAATAAGTTAATTTAAAACAGATTTAAATTTATATTTCAATTAAGACTTTTAATTATCATAAGTAACTATATTAAGCTTATTTACTCAAAATAAAGAAAGAAAAGAATTATAAATTGATAAATATACTAGAAATTTATTTTATTTAATCTTATAAATTATGATACTTAAGAAAACTTAGACCAAGTATTGCTGAATGATAAATATAAAAGTATTTATTAAACAACTAGGCATGATTCCAATTTTTCGAACATTAGAAATCTATATAAATTTACAAGTAAATAATAAGATTATAATAATAAATTGAAGTGGTTTTAAATAAAAATGTATAATGATACATTATTTGAATAAAAATAAAAATAAAATAAATTTAATTTATTTTAAATATGATTGGAAAAATAAGTTTTCCTCAATGCCCTAACTAGTTCTTGAATGAACCTAAATTTGCCCTAATATTTTGAAAAATAAGTTTCAAAAATTAAATTAACTTATTTAAGTTGAAGTCCTACAGAGATAGGCAATTGATAAGTGACTTACTATTTGGAATAGTAAGTCAATAAAAATAAAAATAAATTTAAAACAAAATTAAAATCAAAAAAGTGATTTTAAAAAAATAATTGCCCTATAACAAAAACCTCCTCTACTAATGATAAAGTTGTATATCAACTTTTAAATAAAGTAAATAAATTAAATAATTTACTAAAATCAAACAAATTATTTGATTGATGATTAACCAGTGTCTCTTGCATCGTTGAAATATTCCCCTAAGAGTTTGGTAATGCCGACCCGAGGGCAGCGTAAATACGTAAACTCAGGGTTTTTTTTTAGCCTCCAGAATAGACTTGTGTTAAATACCAAGTTCTAAGCTACAATGTAACGAGCAGAACGTAAGTTACCCCCCTTGAGAGAATAGTTGCTTATAGCAGCTCACCTGATCAGTGAGCAGTGTTCTTCTAGGTACCAAACTCTTTGGATCCAGTTTTTTCGTACTTTTCTTAATATAAAACTTTTTAATTTTTTTAGGAACAATAATGGAACAAATTGAATTTAGATTGCTAAAAATCCATAGAAAATTGTAAATACAACATAATAAGTGGATTGATTAAACAAATTAAAACTGATTCAATTCATCTATAATCTTTCAATTCTTAAAATGATTCAATTAATAAATACAAAAATTTTATACAAATAAAAAATTATTAGACATTAAATTAGGAAAAGAAAAAATAACAATACAAAATTTATATAAATACAATCTGGCTATAAATTATAAACTTATAATTTATTTTTAGACTACGACTAATCTTAGAGGTAAGTATTTACAAATTTTAAATAAAATAAAAGCTTTTATAGCTCTATATTTGTATTATCTACAATAATAATTTAGATATATTTGTAATTTATAAAATAAAAGATATAAAAAATTGATAGTAAATAAATCATATTTTATTAACATTAATTTAATGTATATTAGGCTTATATAATAAAATTTAGAGTATTTATAATAAGATAGTTATATAAAATAATGTATATGCTATTTTTATTTCTGTATATCATCTAATTCTACGATTCCTATGATAAATATATATCATTGTTACTAATAAATTTATTGTTAGATAGTATTTTTTAATAAATTTTATATTTTTATATTCTTTTAAAGACTCAAAGTATAATTTGTATATACATTTATTTGTAAATTATGAATAAATTTAATTTATAATTTTTTTATTTAACTTAGAAATCTATTTTTATATAATTTATCTATTAAATATAAACAGCTATATTACTATTGCTATCATTGATGAAGTTTTAAATATAAGGAAAAAGACTTCTAAATAAAATAAAATAAAAATTTTTAAGTATTGAAAGTGATAATTACAGTATATTATAGAAGTTTTACTTGATAATTTTTAATTTAATTTTTTGTATAAAATAAATTAAGAATAAATTTATATTTGTAAATATTTGGCTTATATTTGAGAATCAATGATCAAATTTGAGAATTGCAAAAGGAAATTTCCTCAAGAATTTAGAAATGCACCTCTCTTAAATCTCAAATATTTAGAAATGAGAAGTACTAATTTGAGATTGAAAGTAATTGATCATCAGATCAATTTGTGAAAGTTATCAGATGCAATTTGAAATTGACATGATCAACTTGTTTGCATTCTTCAAATATAATGAGAATCATTTCTAAATTTCATCAAATTGTGAACAAATAAATAACTATTAATAAATAAATATACTTTATATATGAATTGATATAAAAATGCTTTAAAATGAGAATTACAGATAAATATATTGATACTTTAATTTTTTTAATTTTATATATAAATTTACTTTAAAAATATCAATATTTTATAAATCTATTTTATCAAGTAAGGAAATATGAGTAAAATAATTAAAATAATAAGGTACAATAATTGAAGGAATAAATTTAAACTATTATTTGTCAAGGAATTGCGATAGATATTATATATACTTTATGCATCAATATATCTAATTTTAAATACATTAAGATTGATTTGTAATGTATATTGATAGTGGATTGTTAAATTTATGTGTTTAAATCGATTAAATTTTAGCTGAATTAAAATAAGCTTAATAATAAATGCTTATAGCCCTTCAAAACCCCAAAACCCCTGCTCGATTAAACTTGGGATTTTATTGCACTGGTTGGAAATAATGACCGCAGGCAAGAGAGACATGAAGTCTACGCTTTTGCAGGAATTGAGAGCTAAAGCAAGTGTACATGAACGAGACTATGGTCCTTTGAATTCCACCATAGTAGTTAAGTTTTAAAATTTAATAGTATTAATAATTTAATTAAAATTTGAATTAAGGAAAAGAGGGAGGTTCAAAACGAGTGCCCCATGAACCTTGCAAATGACGCAACTCAGCTCACAGATGTCAAAAGTAGGGTAAGGACCACATATTCTTCATCTACGCACTGTGCTCTATCCAATGGTAAAGTATGGGACCGAAATAAAATTCGAACTTTTTTCCCACATTACTGATCATTGGAAACTGCACTTTGAAGGCCCTATAATAAGTTAAATTGTGAAGTTTGGAATTTCGCTATTTATCGATATTAAATCATCACTATACCAACTTATAGATTTATCACGCATATATGTATTGGGGTTTATATATCAAATATCAGTCTTAAAGAAAAAAATAATTTTGTAATAATAATTTGGTCGAATTTATAGAAAAATGGGGAAAATAAATATTAAATAATGCAGTTTATAATAAATTTTAATAATTTTATGATAAAATATATTTATTGAGCAGGTTTTAATGGAGTTAATTGGAGTTGAAAATATAAGTCATTTATTCAACAGAACAGGACTACTAAGTATCATGAAAAACACGGTTATGTAGAGCTCTGAATTTCTGAAGATTAGAGGCATCATGCCAAAATTTCTTGCTTTTCATCATCTGAAGTGACTCGCGGATTTTTTATTTTTTTCGTGTGACTCCACTGTAATTATTTTCTATTGCTGCGAACTATCCTTATTTTAATAGTAATTATTTTTATAATATTGCATTCTTTATATACTAAAAGTTAATTCATTATTCTCTATAAAGGATTGTTACTAATAAAAGGAATTACCTTTAAATCTTTTTGTGTGAATTTTTAAAATATTAAAATATTAATAATGCATTCTCTTTATTGTAAAACAGAAAGCGATAATTAAGAACATTAGAGCAATAACAATAAAATGATTAATAAAAATGGAGATTTATGAAAAGTAGCATCTGTCAAATCAAAAAAATAATGTGCTTCCTTATTCGAATTTATTTCAACATTACAAATTTACAAATTGATACAGCAGAGATTATTTGTTTCAGACACTACAATCTTAAACTTAATTTCTTAAGAAAGTAAATCTTTAACTTAAGCAAGTTTCTCTTAAACAATTAGCACGATCCACTACATTATGCTTTAATCTAATAATTTATTAAAAATTTAAATATTTTATAATTAAAAATAAATTAACAATTTTGAGATAAAATTTTTAATTTCTCTGAGTTATTTTTAACTCTATTTTTCAACAAAAATGACCTAAATAATATGACTTTTTAATAAAATATGAGTGTCATATGATGGAGATGTCATGAAGGAGATCGATTAAGAAGATAAGAAGTAAATTTTAATAAATTATATTACTTATTATGGATGGTGGGATGATCAAATGTGTCATTTATGTATAAAATTTATCCTATACCGACTTAGGATTTTGATTTTTTTGGTGAAAAATTTTTTGCACGACTTACACCCTCCTGATCACTCATAGCATCATCATATTATTTTTTACTGACATTTTATGGTAGTTAGGTATCTCTAATATCTTTATTTCATTAGACTTAAAAGATTTTTTCTCTTTCTTTGCAATGCTTTTTAGAATGAGATTTTTGTACCTTCCTGGGTTGGCAAGAACAATCCAACTATGGTTAATATATTAGTAAAAGTTTACCTTGCTAACCAAGTATCTTTAGAGGTTTTCTTTACTTCGATATTTTCCTATTAAATTTTAAGAATGAATTCTCTTCATTACATCATTCATAGACTCCATCTTGCTTCCTCTTTCTAGAAATGTTAATAAATTTAAAATTATGGATATCCATTCTAAGTTTATTAAAATCTTACTACTAAATAGGGAGGACCTACTGGAGGTCAACCTTGAAAAGATATGCGGAGAAGCATTGAAAAACTGCTCCAAGTTTCACAGATTGATTTCCATTTTTATCAATCTATCTCCATTAAATTGCTTCTAATATTGTTTAATTATTTTAGGAGGTCCTCCAAATTAAGTTCAAACTTTATTAGGAGGATTTCCTAGGGAAAAAAACTTCATTAGGATTATTTTAATTTTTTAAAATGGATAAAATTCTCATAAAATATGTCAACTTACTGTCCTATATGGTTAATTAATTTTCTTACTTTCAGCAAAGAATCTATCAGAGTGAGTGTCTTATACTCTCCTATTATAGTATATCTAAGTAGATTTTATCATAAGTAGATTTTAAGAGAAATTAAAAAATAATCAAGATTATTGGAGATCTTAATTATAAAAACATTCTCAACTCAAGGTAATGTAATGTTATCTTAATTCTTATTTAAATGTAGGTTATTAATGTTTCATATTAAATATGGTATTTTTAATTGATATTTACTTCCCTTTTTTCCTTCAAACATCAAGACATACAAGAAGACAGCCACTGGCACTTACATTTGTTT
This sequence comes from Oxytricha trifallax, assembly GCA_000711775.1. Taxonomy (NCBI): domain Eukaryota; phylum Ciliophora; class Spirotrichea; order Sporadotrichida; family Oxytrichidae; genus Oxytricha; species Oxytricha trifallax. The sequence continues at coordinate 41,261 of ARYC01004187.1, forward strand.
TTGTGACTAGTGGTGAGCCGTTAGTGTTCAGTTAGGTCAAGCACGTTTAAAGATCGGTGCCAAGATGAGCTTCGAATTTTTACTTTTCCTTCATTTTCGTCTTCTTCATCATCATCTTCATCATCTTCGTCGTCATAGTCCTCCTTTACACAATTAATATAACATCGATTTTATCATTATATAATAAAATTTATCAGCAAACTAAAATGAGCGCTAACCTTCTGAGAAGAGCGGCATTACTTGGGTAAAATCAATAAAAGTTATCATTCCAGCAACCAAGAATAATAGAGACCAGAGACGCTTGTACTCAGTGGGAGCCTACTTATGACAACTTTGACCAGTCTAGCTTTGAGATTTAAATATAAATTAAGTAGGAGGTCATCAAAGAATCTGTGCAAATTGAGGAGGAGGTTAAACAACCCTCAAAATAGCATTAATAATTACAAGCCAAAGTTGACTATTAATACAAATAATGTAATGAAGTTTTCCTCTACAAGTCAACTTACAAGTGACATTTGAGAGATATAGATAAAGATATGTCTATGCTTTATCTCAAGAATTAAAAGAAGGATGGCAAGTATATTTGTGAGTTTTGTGAGAAGCCATATTCTCATACAAGAGACCTCAAAGTTCACATAAAGAAAAAGCACAATCAAAGTTTTGTATTTATTCATGAACCTACAGGAAAATAAATCCCATATAAAAGAAGTAAAATAATTCTGCAGAATCAATTAGAGTTGAGTATAGAAGTAAGTAAAATGAAGAAAGCCTGTTCTGAAATAAATAAAATCATGGTAAAATTGAGGTGATATAGATTTTTATTTTAAAAATTATAGACATAGATTTTTGTCTTGAAAGCTACTTTAATCTTTAGAATAAAGTAGAGAAGAGAGTTATTACTGATGAATAAAATGCTCACTAGATATATCATTTCAATTACTTCCTTGCTTAATAAGTACTAAATGGAATTTTCTAATGAGTAATATACTCTTTAACAGGCAAAGTTTAAAGAGTGTAAGCATATTATAGTTAGATGCTATACTACTTGGAAAAGATCATGTTGCATTTAGACTTCCTCTCCTCGAAATGTCATACAGAAAATTTTTATCTGACAATAGATGTCAAAGATAAATTGGCTAAATCGTGTTGTTAAAAGTTGAAGGGTTGAAGAACTTCACTAGCTTGGCTATGTTTATAGAGATTTAAAGCCAGAGAAAATCATGATGAACTTTCAGCCTCTTAGAGTCTATATTATATATTTCAAAAGAGCTAAAAGAATGCAAGCCTCCGTATTAGGAAAAGTTTATATATAGTATTCCAGGATACTTCCCAGAGAAGGAGGATTGAAGAGATGGACACACTTAATGGGATATCTGGGCTCTAGCAGTAATAATAATAGAGATCGACATGCCAAGAAACAATTACTTTAGCTGCAAGAGTGAGAGAAATTCTAAGTAAAGAATTAAATAATTTTTCAATAATATAATTGAGGTCTTAGAGAACTTGCATACTCAACTATAATCAAGTCAATTTAATAGAATTAAGAAACAATAGAAACAATTCAAACATCAACTTAGAAAGATAAAATTAAGAAAACTGCCACATATAGTCGCCTTCGAAGTTATAAAGGAGTCATTTTGTCCATTTTGTGACTTTTCACAATTTTCTGAGTGCTGAATCTTTCCCATCCAACTTTCAATTTTAAAATTATATTACCTAAAGACCACTGAACACGAATATAAAATCCGCGTTAATATATCTTCAAAAATGCAAAGTTTCAAGCATTTGAAGATTCATTATAGGGTTTGATAAACAACTAAACAACAACAAAAATTTAATAAATAATTAGAAAAAATTATCTGTTTTTATTTAGAATTAAATTAAATTCTATATATACATAAACTTACCTTATTTATCAGTTGAAGAACTATAGGAGTAATGACTAGGCATTATATTGTTTTCAATTTTTCCGGCTAGAAACTCGTTATTAACTGCTTTATAAGATATCTTCTTTTTGCTTTCTCTTAAAATGGTGCCTTATGCAGTTTTGAAAAACCAGAAATATGGCTGTGAACATCTATAGAATATACATTAATAAGATTTTCATAATCAATTAATAGAACTTGAGGTATAAAAGGGAAATAAAACTATATATAAATACTTGTAAGTGACAGTATCTGGTATAAGGATTTTAGTAGTCATGTCTAAAGGGTCTTCTGATCGTTAAACGAGATAGTGAAAAACAGCTCTGTCGCTGAGTAATTTGCAAACATTTTATTTATCAAATATTTTAATAATAATAATAATAATAATAATTAACTCACATCGAGAGCTCGAAGCTCTCCGAGTATAATTAATATTAGTGTTAATTCACACAGATAGTTTCACTTCTGCCAGGGCGCTCTCACATCCTGCTCATGTGCATCACAGTTGTCTGCTTTCATCACTTGTATCTTTTTTCATCATGCTCAAGGTGACCAGAATCTGACTTGTGACCAGTATCTGACCAGTTTTTCCTTCTGATGGGGAAAATGGCCCTTATCAAATTAGAAAGCCAGACTGCCTACAGGAAGACCTCGAGAGTCTCTAATAAGCAATATCCGGTGTATTCAGGACGATTATCCAACCTTAACAAATGTTAGGCAAACTCAGTAACTCACAGGGTGAGTACACTTCGTTCGCCGTCCCATCTATTAACTTTTTAATTTAATAATAAATATTTTAATATAATTGAAATATAATAAAATAAATTTAATGAAGAGTAACTATAAAGTAAACTTATCATATCATATTAGATCTTGGCTTAATATTAAATTATATTTTTATAACTATATGATATTCATGTATTATTCAAAAGCAAATTAATACTCGCAGAGACAGTTTGATTAATTTATGCTCTCTCAAAGCTTTCCAAATAATCAGAAACTATTTACTTCTGGCCATCAGCTATATTAGCAGTCTCCAAATTATATCTTAGACTTTGCTAGTGCTATAACTACAAATGATTAGTATCACAATCTCTGTTATTAGTCTTGATTTAACTAATAACTTTATTGACTAGGATGGTATTTAAGCACTATTAGAATTGTTTTTCGATAATTTTGATGTTAAAGTTGGACTGAAATATGAAGCTCCAATTCCAAAAAGCATAAGAATTCTTATACTTGATTACAACTTTCTTGGTAAAAAGTAAGTTAATGATATATTATAAACTGATATTTAGAGGAATAGATATTGTTGGAACACTTTTGCAATTTTCTAGACAATTAAAAGTGCTTTCTCTCAATAGAACAAGATTAATTGGCAAAGAATTCAAGAAGTTTTACATAGGTCTTGCTTAAAATCTAAATCTTAAAGCTTTGAATATGGGATAAAATAAATTAAGAAATGTTGGAATGAATTTTCAAGCTGAAGCTTTGAAAATAAATTAAAAACTACAATTCTTAGATTTATTTGATTGTGATTTCGAAGATGATGGAGCTATCAGTCTTGCTGAATGTATTCTTTAGAATAAATATTTAATCAATATAAGATTAGCAAATGCAAGAGTTACTTATAAAGCATAATAGACTTTACTTAAGTAAGGATATAAAACATATTATAAGCTATAGTGTTGTTTATGGATCAGATACTCTAAAGATATTTATATGGCTAACTTAAAGCCATTAGGTTTGCAAAAGTATTACTTAGATAAAGAAATTCTATTAAATTAGTTTAAATTGAATCCAGGAATAATTCAATATCAAGAGGTATTTACTTAAACCCCAATATTGCGATCTTTCCATTGACTTAGTCTAAGATATTTTTAAGTGTTGTTATTTTGAGCATTAGCAAGATCAGGATTTATATTAAGAATCAGATGTTCTAGTACAAGCATACTGTGATTATATAATAAATAATTGGGTTATTGAATCAGGAAGATAAAAATAGGTAAATGAAAGACCTATTCTCCTTGCCTATAAATTATTGCTAATTGATTAAATGGTCGTTGATAATTTGCCTGAGCAAAGCAGTGAAGAAAGAATCTTACTATTAATTGAAACTATGGATATTAGTAAGAATTAAGATAGTAATTATCTAGTTGATTACAAATAATAAGAATTTGGATCTAAGAAGTAATCAATTCAGCTATATTATTAGTATGGAAGTAGTTCAAAATTACTTTAGAACAATAACATGAAATAGAAATTTCACTCTTAATTAGACACTGTACCTAATTTTTAAATGAGCGAATTTTATCCTTAATCTTGTTTTAATAAACATTTAGGAAAAGAGCTTTTGTTTGTGCTAGTTGCTTTGAAACTGAAAATTGATTTTATGAATCATGAAGGCTTCACCCCATTAATAATGGTAATTATATTAAAGTAAAAATTGCTTTTACAAATATAGCTATCTGGTTACATTCCTTAGCTTGACATGAATATTAAATGTGAAAACCTTTGGTATCAAAGCTAGACAGCTCTACACATAGTAGTTATTCAAAATTTTTATGATACTCTCAAAATGCTATTAGAGTACCAGGGTAATATAAAGCCATACATTTTCATCAAGGATATGAATAGAAAGCCACCAATTTACTTAGCTTGTATGTATAATTACCCATAAATGCATTAATTACTTGAGCAACATACTCTTAGATTACAAGCTGTAATCAATGAAGATTTATTGAAGTAAAATATCATTATAAAAGATAGAAGAAGAGGAAAACAAAAATTATTTAGATATAGAAATAAACATGTTCAAACCACTCTTATTGTAAAATCAGTCTTCTGTATATTAATGATTATGAATTTATAAATTCGTTAAAATTATACTAATAAAATAAATTGAAGTTATAATAAAAGATTAATTAAAATCAATATCACTTGTTCATTTTATCTGTATAGAAATAAAACAAAGCAACACTTTGGGTCTTCCTCAAAGAATTACTTTCTGGTAATATCTTTGGAGGTAAACTTTATTATGATTATTTAACAGTAGCTAGCCAATCAAGTTAACTTTATGGTGTATATTTCTCCATAATCTTTTAGAATTAATCATCAATTTTAGACACCATGTTGAAAACCAGCAATACCCGCGATCTACTGTGATTGATTGAATAAAGTTTAAGATGATGAAAATATATCATTTTTATTGCTTTGTAAGTCAGTTTAACTTTATCTTTAAGATTCCCTGTTACTCTCGTAATTCTTCAACTCAAGTAAAGTGCTAATAGACATTAACCCTGCACCTTGAATTATCCTACTCTTGATGGAAATTATTTTATTGTTATCATCCTAAATCTCACTTGTTTTAGCTGGTTTTAGTAAGGATAAACATACTTAACCTCCTCAACAAAAGCTTATCTTTATTAATAAGTTTATTAAAAATAACTAGAATAACTCTCACTGTTCTCAAAATAATTTTAATCAAGAACTTATCTCAATGGATAAGCAGTAGGTCTCACTATATGCAACTTGTCTTTAGGGCATCCTTAAGCAATTAATTATAAAAAATAAAATATACAGAAATATCCTTATTACTGATACCATGAATTGAACAGTTTCAATATTTAAATCATCTTTTTCCATAACATAATTTAATACTCAAAATACATCTTGACACTGAGCAATAAAAGCTTTTGGATCAGTTCGTAAGGAAGTAATTTTACAAAGTAACCCAGAAAGTAAAAATGCGAAATAGTTATTAACCGAATTACTCTGCTTTATGCTCTTGAATATCAAGTTAAGTGTGGGATCATAAAATAAAAACTGTGTAAAATTGGGAAATTAAGTAATGAACCATTTTATAATTACAAGTTACTCAGTAAAATTACTGAAAAAGATTGACACCAGAGGATCAATTTCTATTGAATTTTCGATTATATCAAGATAATTTTCTAATTGTTGACTTAAACTTTGATATTAATCAGTGATAATATTAATATTTATCTATTTTATAAAGTTGCCTGATTCATCTGTACTTAAGAATAGGATTTGCAATTGGAAATATATCTGACAAATATCTAATTTGAATTGCAACTAAGAAGAATTTTATTCGTTGCTAAAATTCTTGAGTGACTCTCCAGATAATTTACCATTATTAAAAGCAATCTAATTTTTGCATTATTTTTGTAGATCTCTTATTACATCTACTATGAGAGTCTTGAATAATTGTTAGTAAGACTTAGAAGTATTAGAATTATATATATCGTCTTTCAGATTAATTATACTTTTCACAATTTACAATATTATAAGGTAGAAAAATTTAATTAATTAAAGTTATTTCCTATAATTTGATATTCTCACAAAAAAATATCTAATTAGCAAGTTTAACATTCTTAAATACCTTAAGTATCATAAGTATTTCTGTAACTTTTTAAATAAGCAATTTTGCAAAATAAGTTTCAAAGACGCTGAAAAATTATTCATAAGTAGCAAAATAAAATGTGATAATAGATTTACAGAGTCTTTTCAAGTTTTTCTTTAAAGATAAAATCCAATTTGGTACCATTGGCATAAAAAGACAAAATAAGTTAAGATTATTCTATCATAGTCTCCACATTTTCTGAATTGATGTCAAATATAAATGAAATCATTAATCAAAGAGAAAAAATAGTCTGAACATAATCGCTTTTTTATAGACAGAAATCGTTTATTATGCTATTCAAAGATTAAAACCCAAGGATGCAGAGATAAGGACTGGTTTAGGAAAATAAATATAACAAATTATAATTAAATAAAGTCCCTTGCAAATAATTTCACTGTAAAGAATAAACTATATAAATTATCAAATATTTCTTTCTTGACTAATTAAGGATGTGTATTAAAGTAAGAACTAAATGATTGGCAATATGTATTCAAATTATATCTATCATATATATATTGAATTGGATCGTGTCTCTTTCTTTAGATTCTTAGTGATTTTAATTTTACCTTTCTTGGAGGATTTAATCACACAATTTAACTGATTAGCTCGATTATCAAAGGACTCTATCATCAAGCCAAATTGAGTTGTTTTAGGGTTCTTAAGTGATTAAATTATAATGTCAAATAAAGTGTGAGATATCTAAGCTAAGTTCCTGTTTATAAAAAAATCAAGAAATATATCATTTGTTTTTTACCCTTAAATGTTGGTTTATAGTATCTTGTATAGGAAAACAACAAAACACAAACAATCCATTGGATGCAAGTTCTCATTCTAGCCACAGACCATAGTTTAAATAAGTTAAATAACTAAAGTTAGTTATTGTTAAATATTTTGATCTAATTCTAATTGGTCTTTTGTCTAATTCAATTAGACGTTTATACCTTGTAATATTTAAAAATAAGAATGGCCTAAAACATTCCTATATGCTCCAGCTCCAGGATCTTATTTCTATCAAACTATTATATTTCAATCTCTTGTTACTGCTAACTAGCAAGCGAGGTTTCTGATGTGAAGAAACTTGATTATATAAACTTTGAGAAGGAGAACTTTGTTAATTGTTAATAACCTTCATTTGCGAATGCTCTCACTTCTTTTCAGTGAGAGCAAGTTTTCTCATCAATCAATCTGCTCTCAGAATTACTTAGGACAAGCAACTATTGCTGAAGTTACCTTCTTTCCTAGATTTCATTTTACTTCTACTTTAGTATGATTAACTTTTGACTATCTTCAAATGCATATTTTAGGAGCATATTTGGTATGTCCTTAGCGAGAACTAGTTAGTATAATAATAACCCTGATTTATCATTAAATAAGAAAAGTTGTTTGCCAGTTACTGCTTCTTTAAATTAATCCATAATTTATGTAGGCCTTCCAACAGCTTTCTCTTAATCAGTTTCATTAAAGCACTCCTCATATAAGCCTTTCTGGATCTCCTCAACAAATTCTTAATTTTTTCATAAGTCTCCTTTGAGTTTTATAGATAAGGTGAATCATTCTCAATGTCATCAAAGAGACTTTTAGTCATTCCAGAGTAATATTATAAATATTTCAAATTATGATAAAGTTTCTTTAAATAAGCATATAGTTTCTCTTCAAAAAGTATTTGTGCAAGTTTGAGTTCTTTTTATTTTTACTTGCTTAGCTAAATAGGCTTATTAGGGTTGTTGGTTTAACTGGAGAAGCCTTGCCTTTTTTATATTTTGGATTTGGTTTTGGTTAGGGTGTTGTACTACCATCGTCGACAGATGAATTTTTTATCTTGAAAAGTATTTGCGATATTATTATTCTTGAAGGACTGGAAACTGCTAGCTTAGAAACCAATACATTGAAAGATACAAATATTTTAATTGGGATTTATTCAAAGTAATACCTCTCGTAAACGTCAATCATTATCTTACAATTAATATAAATTATAAGATTTTTTACATTTCAGCATAGAAGGGATGGACATATGCTCTAGAGAATACTTACAAATTAAAATTATCCAAAGAAAATAATAAGTATTAAATCAAAGTCTTTTGATCCTGGTGACTGTTTTCAATTTTGGAAAAGAAATAAAATAATCTTCAGATGTCATCAATTTTTCAATCTTTATGGATTATAGTAAATGCTACATGGAATTAATTATCTTTTAAAAAAATCTTAAAATGCAAATTTGGAATCTCTCGATGCGCTGATGAAAGTTTATACTATATATTGAAGCATCAAAATGTTTTGTGAATCCATTTCTTGTGATTATTATTCAAAAAAACATCTGATAAGTATTCGATAGGCGTAGATTTCAATAATTGATTTGTCTGAACCCATAGTTAGCTTGAATTATGGTGACTGTGATATTAGCATGACTGACTTCTGACTTCACTAGATATAATAAGCATTTCTATTTATTCTGTTCTTCTGATTTCAATAAATCGCAATAAATTTTCAAAAATAAAAGTTCTAAGAATATTAGGACTAACCTTTAAAACTGATAAAACTTGAAAAGTGAAATCGTTAGTAGACATTAGGAAATGCACAACAGATTAATCGAGTAAGCATGACACTAAATCTGAGGGCATTAAATTTACATCTCCTTCAATTTGGAATATATAAATGAAGAAATCTGGAAATACTGTTTTATCCAAATAAATTTTCTTATAAAAATTTGAATTACCTATTTTTAATATGCAATTATTTGCAATAAAAAATAATAGATGTAATATTCGAACTCTTTAAATTAAGATAAACAGAGATTATTAAATGAAGAGCAGTGTTTAGATCATCATGTTAGGTGTTGACCCATCTGTGTTTCCAAGAATAATGCTTTCTTTTGGACATCTTGCTTGAAATATTTGGAAGCTTTTTTAAGAATGAGTAAACTTATCACATAGATGTATCTCATCTAATTTGTCATTTTCAACAACATAGAGCCTGGTTTGAAACAATATCCTCATGGAACATGTATTATATTAAATGTAATTTGCTTAAAATATGCAATTTACATGATCAACTTAGGGACCTATCTAAATTAATTAGCCATCTTCTTCGATATAGGAATGAATTGGATTGAAAAAGGCTTCATATTCATTTATTGCATTTGGAAATGTGAATTTAGACATACTATAGTATTATTTCTAATTATTTGTCGAATTTGATTTGTTCACCTTGGGTGGATTATTGTATAACTAATCTTTTCATTTGTTATCTATAAAATATTCGTGATATTAAAATAACAATAATTTTATATAGAATTTGAAGATTTAATGATTGTTTATCTACTTAGAATGACTGAATCTTTAGGAGGGGATTAAAGTAAATATCTAACTCTAGAATCTACATCAACTCTTTCTTTCTGGGCAATATTTTAGTTTGTATGTTCTGCAAATCCATACTTTTAATAATACTACTATCGTGACCCTGACATCTATGGTCTATTAACTGCATCTTGGGTTCAGTTTTAAATCGCTAGCATCGTGCCTGATAAACCTTTTGTCTTTCTTTCTTCCTCATTTTGTTTAAGTTCCTCTTTTTCCATAACTGGAAGACCGTTCTTCCTGTTTTCTTAGCGTTATTTATTTTAAATTGATCTTATGTTATAATCAGGATCCTCATGCATTTCTATAAACATATTTTTTATTGTGATCCATTAGGTTACATTCTAGGTCTTCAAAATTTTACATTGATGCAATGTCATTTAAATGCCTTTTTCCATATGTGTCTTCAACTCCGAATGACATTAGATAATATTTACATTATATTATAAATATTTGACATTTCATCATGTGGCATTTGAGGATTAAGTTTCTGGTTATATAGGGATTAATGAATATTAAATGCCTTATAGTTTTCATAATCCTCTCAGAAATAAACTCTGGTGCATTTCTTAACAATTGATAAGCATTTTTCGATCAATTGATTATCTGGAGAGCACAACTGAGCTTAAATATCCTGCGCATGGTTATCCATTTATCCAATCAAATAATTGGCGGAGCGAAATCATCAGCGGAATTAAATGGTCCATTTATTCCGAAATTATAATTACCCTGTCTAAAACATCAATTAACCCTATATAATTAATAGTCATTTCTATAAAAAGTATATAAGTACTTAGTTTCAAGAATACAGCAACATTTTTAGGCTCCAATGCTTGATTAACAAATATAATAAAATATATAATTTATAAATTTGTAAATATTCTATAAATCCCTAAACTCAACATCTTCTTTTAAGTTTTTATAAGGAAGAAGTTTTTCAAGTATATTTTGAGCTTCATTTAATTTTAATGCCATTTAAATAAGCAACTTAAATTATAAATTTAATTGAATAATACGCTATTTAGAATACAATCAAATTAATTAAAAGAGAAGCAATGATGACAAGCGTTGCAGGTCGCTTCCAAAGAGATCTACTCTATCTCCAAAACAATTAAATGCCGTTCACTTCTACAGTTAAGTCTTATTTTTACATTAATTAAATTTATAAGGTACTGAGATTACTTTATTGAGTTATCAGGGAGAAGAGTATATAAAGCTTACTGATGAAGATGTTAGAGTTTTATGTGAAGCGCTTATGAAAAACGATAAATTTTCAGAACCACTTGACCTCTCAGACAATAATTTAACTGATTTAGTAATTCTTTAGTTTAAAATATAACATAGTAAAGTCTGCTCTGTACATTCAAAACCC
>ARYC01004189.1:0-25243 GCA_000711775.1 Oxytricha trifallax
TTTAAATGGTCTATGACCCTTATTTAAATATATATATAATTATTATTATTATTTTGATATATTTCTAACAATGATCTATCTAAATACTATATAATTAGTATAATCGACTTCAATTACAACTAAAATTCTTTCTGCGACATCATTAACACCTGTATCTCTGGATATGTTTCATTAAAGCAATATCATTAGCAAACTCAAAATGTAGTTAAGTGAACTCTGTGTCTGATTTTAGAAGTCTTTTATTTAAAATGGTTTAGAATCAGTTTCAATCACAAATTATGATTAAAAAATGTCAATAATTTAAATAAAATTCAATTATAATTTGTTGCTATTTCTAAAAATGTTCTTTGTATCTATGGTTTGACTAAAAACTAGACTTGGGGATTTTCTTTCTTCATAAGTAAACAAATAAATAATATAAATCATCATTTAATATAATTAATGATGCTAGCCTTAATTTTTTACTTATAGGTAATGCTTTATAATTAATCTCCAGTAACATCATTAATTATAACGTTATTAATAACAGTCTTGCAAATTTACTATATTTTAAAAAGCTGCTTTACTGTTGTAGTTTAGAGAGTCTTGAACAATCAATCATACAATAGATAATTGCTTATATTTCTTTTTGATTGCTGATAAGCTTCAGTTTACATGTTTTTCAAGCACATTGTTCAATTTAATATCAACATTAAATTTATTCATTCGTCTAATCTAAATATTTACATTTCTTCTTATAAACATTCTGTCACATAATAATGCAACTTATTCTTATAGTAAAACTGTGGAATATCTCATAAGTATGCTTATGACCTCTAAGAATTTACTGTAGAAAATAGAAAATGGGGAAATTAGATTAAGAGTTAAGCAATAAAAGCAGTTCTATCAATAGCAATGTAAAATGATCCTGTTTCTAGTGATATTATAGAGGAATTTTGTCTATAAAATATATACCTTTTATATTAAAATGGTTCTTAATGAAATTTTAGATGGTAAGTATGAAATTGAGTTATCATTGCATTAAAATTGTCGAAGAATTCTCCAAGAACTTGAGTATAAAAGAAAATGCTCAAAATCCATATCAATTAATCCGAGCCAGTATTTCTTTTAACTCTATTAATACAACAATATTAACTCATCATTATCAACTATATATATAACATTTGAAATTGGTTAATTTATCAAGACATAAAATTCTATAATTTTATTGTCTTCCTTTATTTTTGATATACCTAAATTAAATCAATTTATTTAAATAGTTATATTACATATCAGTCCTATTCACTAGACTTATGTTTCTTATAAAAATATAAAGATAATATTAAATATACTTTACTTACTTTAGAGTATTTGTTACTTGTGATTTTGGAGCAGGAACAGTTAACTTAAAAATATCCATAATCTATAAAAATGCTAAAATACACCCATTTATAGGGAAGCTGCTATAAATCCACTTAATTGAACTAAATTATAACTACTGCTAGTGGATATTTTTGTCAGTCTGTTGACTGCATTTGATACTCATTTCAAATAATGATAAGTAAAGCTAAATCTGCATAAAGATGTAAGTAATATGATGACTTTGTTAAGAGATCATCCTAGTTATAGACAAGTTAATAGAACATAATAGTTAGGAAGTGATAACTACGAATAATATTCAATAAACAGAAAATATTAACAGTATAAAAGTTCAAGATGAACAAAGAACAGCTTATTTTACAAAGCAAGAAGTTAGTAATAATAAATTGAAATTATTTCATTAATATATAAATTATTTAATATCAAAACTTTTAAATATCTGCGGTTTTTTTACTTGTTCTTTTGATAAAAAAGTTCTCAAAAGGTCAAGATAACTTTAGAATTAAATGTTCTAATGAATATTAATAAATTATTTCAATCTTCAAGTTTACTCAATCTATCTTCAAATTATTAAATCATAATTTTGACATGACTTATTACAATATCATTCTTAGAATAGTATGCTTATAATATCCGTAATATTTAATATGTTATAATCGTTATGTGGACATTCAGCCTTCGATTATACTAATTTGGTTTTTTATGAACAAATTCATTGAAGAATTGGATATTTACTAGGTTTTTTATAGTTTATTCAGCCATTACCATTATTTGCTATTAATTATTTGCCGATAAATCTATTATAAATAATTTATTCATGAAAGTTTTGCATAACTTATTTATTTAATACTATCTAGATGTTTGTATGCTACTTAATGTTCCTCAACAAATTTTACTTTTTTTTTGATGGCCTTCTATTGTTCAAAATTATTGGTCATGGTTTGTTCTATTATGATACTCTACAGTAAAAATAAGCTTAAATCTAAGGATTCATTGTTACACATTTTTCATATTAATTATGCACCGTACTGTTATATAGTATCTGGTAAATCTTAGAATAATATTAATACCTTACTTATCCTTAGTAAGATAGGAATACTATATATTAAAACATTGCTCTTTAAATTATAGGAAGTAAAATATTTCTTTTGATTATGGTAATTCAACAATTTATTAATTTTCATTTTATCCTTTAACTTTTTTTACGGATGTAGTTTCTATAACAATCTATAATTTATTCTTTCCTTCTTGAAGTCTATTCTTATTTTGCTGTTATCTATTCTACATATATCTATATATTTATATACCTTTTAACATAAACTATAATGAAATCAAAATTTTATGATATGGAATTAAATCGAATTTCTTATAAAATGAGGAATTACAAAGATTAAATGAAAGTTTTAAAATAAAAAGTAATGAGATAGATCGTATCACGAACGTTTCTAATTTTTATAAATTTGAGTGACAAAGCTATATGGAATATAGTCAATAATGAAGATTCTGAATTCACGCTGATTTATAAAATATTCATAGATTAGAAACTAAGCTAGAAATAGGATTAAGCAAGCTGACCTTTTAAAAAAAGTGTTGAAAAAAGACTTAGCAAAATGAATTAACTCATGATGAAACTTGCCAAAAATATTCTTTACTTATACTCTATATTAATAATGTGTGAACTTTAGTTTATTAAAAATAACTCGCATATATATAGTAGCACAATCTTTAATAAAAATAATTACTTTAACGCAATTCAAGGTTCTGCCATGCCATACCCATCATCACCTCCTTCTTTTAATTCTTGACAAAGCCTTGTGAGTTATGCCTCCCAGATACAACCTTTTGCCTGATGTCCCATTTCTTTTCTTATCTTCATTGAGTGACCTCTTATAATTATTGAATCTCTAAGGCTTAATTCTATTCCTGAATTTGAAGTATAAACATTTTCTATAGGTAAACACGCATCATTAGGAGAATTGAGGACAATTACATCAGGCATCATTGGCAATTTTGACTAGAAAGTCAAATAATTCCTTAGGAATATGATGGTTGGATTGTCATCAGGTGGCAACAATTGTACCACCTATATTAGATAAGTCAATAATTCCTACCGTCTTCCTTGGAATAAGCCAAACCATCACTATTAAGCAGAGTATATAAATAAACTCCCTCATGTCTGCGATGTCACTACATTCTTTGTTCATCTAAAACTTAATTAGGGAAACTTTAAAATCATGAGAGAATACTATAAAGATTTCTGATGTAAGTGAAGATTCTTAACTTGTGCTTATGTTTAATACTAAAATTCATGAGAATAGTATGTAAACTCATACTGATCTCCATCCTCATGAATCTAATATAAGTTTTAAACTTTTTGTTTAATAAAAGTATACTATTAGTCAATAATCCTAAATAATCAACATGTTAGATTGTAAATTATGCTGTAAATCTAGAAAAAGAGAGATTTAGTATAATTTTTACAGACTTTATAAACTTACTTTTGCATGTTTTTAGCTTTTTCCCTAACTTACCATATAAATACATCATTTTTCTGTCCCGCAATTTGTTACAGAGGCTCAATTATTCCGCATAATGTTACCACTATGAGTTATTTATATTTACTTTTCTGCTATTTGCAGACCTAACTGTCTTTTACATGCTTAAAGCAGGTCAATTTGAGAATAATAATTGCTTTTTCTAAATAGCTTAAGGTTACGATAGGAGGATCATATTGCCTTCAAACACTACTCAACACATGGAAATGCAATGGGTGAAGTTGATCTCCATTCATATAAAAATAGTCGAATCGGTAGATTGCTTTGCATTCCATTTGTACCAAGTTGACAAGAATTATAAAAGTTGACAAAGAAGTTTCCAGCATCTCCATTCTTAAGCTGGACATTTTTAAAACATAATAGTTATAATTTTTAATAATTAATTAAAGTTCACTGATTAATTATATAAATTGTAATTCTGAACCATAGAAGTTAAATAAATATTTTGTTTATTTTTAACATTAAGTTTGGAAATAATGGAAAAAGAAGTGATTAAATCTAAAAAGAATTTGATTCGCAGAATCAGAATTGACGAGATTAATTATGGAAATCTGTCTATTTGTTATCATAAGCTTAGATCTAAGAAATAGAATTAGAGAATAAAGTGAGATTCATTGAGTTTTTATCCTAAATGAAAAAAAATATTAATACAAATAGGAAGTATTATTATCTTGAAATTCTAAAAAGAAAAATGACTTAAGTACTGAAACAAATTAAAAAATCTTTGGAAGACTTTTAGTCTTTACTTTCTCAAAATTATTAATACTCAAGAAAATCTTAGATATTAAGATATAAAAATACTAAAAGTTACAAAAGTTTATTTATATATAAATTAATAGCAATTATAATAAAAAATTATTTAAACATCAAAATAGCCTTAAAAATCAATAATCCTGAAATATAAAATACAAAAACTTAAGTAAGAGAAATTAAAGTGAAGCATAGTGTTTGAATAAGCGCTTTTACTTAAGAATCAACAAGGAAACTCAGCATCGTGATCTCTTTTCGTAAAGAATAAGAGACTCTTTGGAATATAAGCTAAGATTGAGAAGAAAAGAAAGAAAGTATCAATAAACATGAAGTTACAAATTGATACATAATTATAGGCTGAATAAGTCTGAGAAATTTGAAATGTACACGAATAAATGTAAAAAATAAACACTTTAGATAATTAAATATTAAGTAACTTAATATTTGTCATCATTTGGTCATGAATGAATACCACTGAAAATGATGGAGATTTTAAAGTCAGATAATGTGTAAAAATGTCAATAATATATAAGTAACATAAATTAATATAAAATAATTTAAGCCTATTGGATCTCATCAGAGGATGGTTGATAAGCCAGTAAGTGTCAATAAAACTGTATAAAGTATACAAAAATTTGAAACTCAAAAAACTCACGTTACTAGGAAGACCACTCTCGACGAGAATAATAAAGATAACTTAGTCTCCTATGCATAATTATACTTCATATCACAATTACAGAGAAAACTACAAGAGTGCTAAAATGAGGTTCAAAGCTAAAAGAGAATATTATCTAATGAACATTATATAAAATATGTACTACACTTGAATTGCATATAAACTGCAAAGGATGTTGGAATTAGTCAAAGCAAATAATGTAATATAATCAGGTAATCTAAATGTAATGGTTGCTGAAATAGATAAAGATACTAAATTAAGTAAAGCCGATATAATTGATAGCTCTTAAAACTGAAATATACTCTAAAAGTCATTTTAATTTTAAAATTTAATTTAGCCCACAATAAAAGTATAATGATGATTTTTAGTCACTATGACATGAAATATAATAGTTAAAAAGGATTTAAATATAATCCACCAATAGAACAAAGTGGAGAAGAATCAAAAGAAATGTTAAAACCTCATATGAGTAAATACAGAGCGATTTAGTATTAATATTAAAATATTATGGAATACAACTATCATGCATTATATATGAATGTGTGGTTAAGAATGTGAAGCCTTAGCTTATTTATAGTATAAACAAACAATAACCAATTGAAATACCTATTAATATGAAATTAATGTTATTGTGAAGTGTAGTATTTATTGATATAATTAATTTATGTTCAAGTAATTGTTATATTTAATAGCAATCAAAGTGGATAAACTTCATTTCTCTACATTAGATAAAATGAGTTTGCTTATTCTTTTGCTGCTGTCATCTGATTATAGATTGTGTGATTATTTAGTGTCGTATTAAACTATATATATATTTAGTTTATGGTATTGTTGCATATGAAGCAATTACATGATTTTAAAAATTTGTAATATTATTTATTACTGAAATTCTTATATTTGAAAATCAATATTAATTGCATTGTAATAAATTTTAGAATACTGCATTTCACAAAATAGGGAATAGTAATGCTAATAATAAATGTTATTACCTCATGATTATTTACAATTTAAGTAAAGTATTCCAGATAAACTAAGAAAACATAAATTTTAATAAAAAGTACGATTAAAATAATAGTGATGACATACAAAGAATTAATTAGATTTTAATTTTTTGGAATGAAACGACAGTCTGCTTTGAAGGTGATTTAATGCAAATCTTCATTTGAGCTTTTAATTTAACTAGAAAAACAAAACACATAAAAATAATAAAACTTATAGTGCATAAATATCGAATTTGGAATAAGAGATATTTTCTTAATAAATACGATAAATTAATAAATTAAAGGTAAATGGATATACGACGAATCCGTTGTAATTGTAGTTTCATTTCCATCCTTTATATTGTGAGACCCATTGATCGCAAAGTCCCCACATTGCCTAGAGTGTGTCCCAAGAGTAAGATGTGATGATAAATTGGTGTTGGTGATGGTGGTGGTGCATGAGTTTAAACGGAGGTGTAGCGTTGGTTTCCCAAAGTGATATTGAATGAATGTGCTAAATACCAACCTACCCTCCATCATTCAAAGATGCCTCAGAGTACGTTTTGCATTTGTAGAACCCCCTCAAACAGCCCGTCACTCTGCCAATTTCTTTTTCGCATCGGGGCTCCGCGACTTAGAGCGATTTCAGTTTGCTGATAGTCGCCCTCGCAACTCTTACAGAAGCGTGAAATACTATATATAGGAGGGTGGAAATGTAAAAGATATTTATTAGGAATTAAATTCCGCAAAAGTGAAATGCGCAAAATTAATTAGATTAAAATCGCGAAAGCAGATTTTAACCTTTCTAACTTTTGATAAATTTCTGCTGGGGACGATGAGGTATCGCGAGCGCCTAGCATCATTGAAGTTCATACATTTGCTGCTTGGTGGCCAACCACCCCAATATTTAAACTGCTGCTTGCTGCGATGTATTTAAAGGAAGGGCCAGCGAAATCAGATAAATTTGTAGCGCATATGGAAAAAGACTAAGAGTAATTGGCTGAATCAAGCTAAGCTTCCAGTTCCCACGGTGAGGGTTCTTCATCAGAGAAAAATAGTCAAGGCGTGATCGCTGAAGAAAAAAGCGACTAAGCGCAGAATAAAAGCAGCAGAGATCCCTCAGAGCATCCAGAACGATAAGAGCCGCTTCCCGCTGAAGAAATTCCAGAGGATTTTAATCCCCCTAGTAAGGATATCAGTATTCCTGCTGTTGATGCTGGAGATGTCCCAATCGATCGTGACGATTCTGAATCAAGTAGTAACTCAAGCTCCAGCTCAAGTTCAAGCTCAGCGTCAAGCGTTGATCACAATGCTAAGAAGAAGTCAATTCCCAAGAATAACTCCTAGCATTCATCATCCAAAGAAAAATCAGAGATCAGCAAGACGCCCCCTAACAAACTCATTAAAAAAATAGCGGCAAGGCTAAAAAGATGATGATGAAATCATCAACAAGGAAAATAGTGCTGCCCCTTCAGGCAATGGCAGTAACAATCCAATCTCAAACAGCACTAAGGGTCTCACGCGCTCAAGTACTCTTTGCCTGAAAAAAGAATATTCCGTCATTAATCATGAGTACTCGATCGACCCTATGCGAGGCAAGTCAATATTATTCAAGCTGAGGTACCATGACTCCAATAACATCGTCGTCGCTGATTATTTCTATCTTGCACAGCACTTCGAAGACAGTTTTCTTGGTCCCATTCATGATTACATCAAGCTCAACGAAATCTAAGTAACGCAACCAAAAATAGTTAAGGCCAGAGGCAATTGCGCAGGCGCCAGCGAAGCCGCTTCTGAATTTGCATTGATTCAGCAGCCGTTATCGGATATCGACTTTGGCACTGGGTGGTACTACTCTAAGAGATACTAACACGACGCATTCGAGCCCAGCAAATTAAGATTCAACAGTATGTGGTTCGAAGGGGCTAAGCCGTAACACTATATGGACTGCGTGATTCACGCTGTTAACTACGCTGTAGGGTATCGCTGCTTCACATCACGCGAGCAAGTTATTCGATACATGCGCAGAAGAATGCATATAACTCACTAGGAGGCTCTCACCTTCAAGCAATTCAACGGGGTCTCACTCAAATAGATGAAAGACGTCGTCGCAGATTCCAACCTCAACCTCTACTCCCCTACTAAGATTTACGAATGGCAGTACTCCAAGCAAAATCCCTACTGCAGAGATTTACTCAGCGAGCTAAGTTCATCGAGTTCATAGGTCTTCATTATGGTTTACAGGGACCAGGGAATAGGGCTAACTTTTACTCACGCTGTTACGCTAAAGAAATGTTCGCAGGGCATCGCTCTCTTCGACAGCGCTCGCACCGCCATTTACTACTCAGGAATTGAAAAATGCGCATCATACTGGAACATCCATGACTTTCTCAAGAGTGTCTATGCTGTGCAGCTTTGGGTGCTTGAGGCGGATACGTACAGCCCGAAAGAGAAAGAGAAACAGGTATCTATATTGAAGAGTATTATGACCGGGGATAAAACATCTGTTAAGGGTAGGGTGGTGAACACGAAGCGTAACAAGAAAGCTAAGTCCAAGCACATGACTAATAGGAAGAAGCATAGAGCGAAGGAGCCGCTTGAGAGCGCTGAGGTCCACCCTTGAGTATTATTACTAATTTTAATTCTTTCTAATAATGATTTTACGATTACTTGCTCTCTGCTCGTTATTACTCAGCGCATTTACTTACAGTACATTCCTTCACGAGTTTGCTTCCAATCGATAGTGTTTTAGCTTAATATGCTTCGGCGCTCGAGGAGATAATGTGAAATCAAGTGGCCGCCCCTTGATACTTGAATATTTGAAAATCGTTTACGCCTTGGGATCTCCAGAGAGTGTACTGAGAATTGCAGAGGAAATGTTTGACTTACAAGAATAATAAATATCACGCTTGGCGAATAGCGAATGCCAGCGCAAATTCTAACAGTATCTGCGTTTAAGAACTAGCTTTTCAAATAACTAGCTTTTATCAAATTTGACCAGCTCAGTAAAGAGATAAAGGGAAATCATTAAAAAGCATTATCAGTAATTATTAATAATCATCGATTCGAATGAGTGAACCGAATAAGGTTTCTATCGAGTAGCTCTCCCGCTATATCAACTCCAAACAGGAACTCTACGAGTCGACCCTCAGGAACGGGTACTTCCTGCCGAAGATTAATTCATCGATCGTGACCCAGGATTATCTACTGCAAGTTATTAGCGGGTAGCTTTGGTGTCCCTTGTACAAGGATATTCGATTGCTGCAATGCGTAAGGCCTCCGCAGAAATTGGTTCTCCTCGAGAAAGTAGCAGATATTGCAGAGAAGATGAAGAAGCCCCTAGGGATCACAGAGAGCGGTCAGCCGGATAAGGCTTGGCTCGTAAGCGTGCTGTCAACATACAGCACCCGAGATGAGATTTTTGACAAGGGCTACCTGCCGCCGCCTAAGCCCAACGCGATTAAGAACCTTAAACTAATAGAGCTGCCTACTGGGTTCCTCAAGAATTTGCCTCATTCAAAGAACACTCATCGCCGTAATGGATTGGCGCTGGTAAGAGAAGGTAAAATGACAGCCAAGAAATAGAAGCTAAGCATTTAAAGAGAGAGAATCGAAAGTAGGCTTTCCGCCCTAGATAACTCTGAAAGGATCTCTTAAAAAAGCCCTCATCGTAAGTACCCTTAGCTTCCTTAACCAATTGATAAATAGTTCAACAAAGCTCAAGCAAAGCCAACCAGTCTTAGCATTACGCTACTCCCTCGAAGATGCAGTTCTGATCACACGACGTCACCCTGCAAAGCACTTATCAGGGCTGCAAGGTTTGAAGAGCAGATGTTTTAGATTGTTGAGGGATCGAGGGCATCCAGGATTTCCCTGATATTCTGTATTACAAGATCGTCGGACGGCTGAGCGACGCTGAAGTGAATTACGCGTTTTCTCCATTCGCGTTTGAGTAGAGCCCATAGGCGCTCTATGGAGTTCATTGTGCAGCTGTAGGGTGGAAGGAAAAAGGGCCTAAGCGTAGCGCTGAAGGCTTCTCGGGAAATCTTGCTGTGGTGGGCTGAGAGATTATCCATAACACAATAAGCGGTTCCACTGATGCGCTTCTTAATATCCTCTAGGAAACCCTTGAACCGCTCTCCATTGAGGCCACCCGTGAAGACGTCGTAGGCCACGAGTCCGAGTCTGCTGCTTATCGCTCCGACGATGGTAAATGAACGCCCCCTGCTGCTAGGGATCGTTACGGCCACTCCCTTCTTACACCACACTCTATTGGGAGTCTGCCAGCGATGGACGGTTGTCTCGTCGATATAGATAACGTGCTGGTCAGTCTAAATAAGGCGACCCATCTCACGAGCCTTATCTTCCTGAGCTTTCTTGATTTTATCAAGGCCCTTCACTTTGGCGCTGTACTAGTACGATGGCTTCGCGAAAGTGATCCCATTGGCCTTGTAGCACCTCGCAAGTGCTGGAGCCGTGAAAGAGGGCAGCATGTATCTCTCTTTTATAAGTTCCGCCCTCCTGATCAGCGAGAGCCCAGCCATTTTCTGAAGAGAGTCCGCTGAGCACACTTGGGCGACTTACCACTTTGATAGTATTGGCCTGCGATTGAGCGCTGAAATGAATCATTTTCGAATAACATTGAAGCCGTTCAACCTCCAACGCCTAAGGATCATCGAAATCGTTGAGACTCTAATGCCCAGACGCAGAGCAATTTCTTTAAGGCTGAGCCATACCCTCTAAGAAGTTGTAAGAGATGCGTGCCGCAAATACACTACCAGCTTTTAGAACGACTCGCTCGAGTCCTTCATATTCACGTGTTTCTTGACGATTCTCTGCTGGGGTCGCTCATGCTTGATGCTAATATGCTGTCATCCCATTAAGTATTCGAGTAGATTCTCTGAGTTAGTCTTTCGACGCTTGAACCCGGACTCCAGAGTAAGAATATCATGAAAATCTGAAGATCTCTTTCTCTTCTTACACCCGAATCCCTTAGGAGATTTTATCGATAATTTGAAATGAGGACATACAATTAAATATACGTTTATTTCTAATTAAATTTTCATTCCAAATTCGATATTTATGCACTATTAGAATAAATATAGCATAAAAGGAAATAAAGAATTGAATTAATCCGCTATATATTAAAAATAAAAACATATAAAAAGTAATAATAAAAATAATTGGATAAAGTCTCAAATACTCCGATCACGCATTGTAAAGGGCCAAATGCTCTGGATTGATTATCTCCTTCTTTTGTGATGCTTTTTGTTGTTCTTTCTCTTTGCGTCTCTTTGGTTTCTTCTTCCTCTAAGTTTATTGTTTTTTCTCCTTCCTCTGTTTAGTCTTGTCTTCCCACTCTTTAAGGCAGTAATAATAAAATCATAATCTTCGAATTTTCTTCACTTTCTCATAATTGATAGGAAATAGTATTAAATGTAGTATAGGATAATATGTTTGGAGAAACAATATTTGATCTTGCTGATCATAAGTTTGTTAATGTCAAGTATGAGAAGTGGAGCTATCTATCTCTTACTTTAAGTTCAACAGTTAGTTTGATGTTGACATTGAAAGGAAGTGCTTGGTGTCAGAGTTCTATTTTCTTATTAAGTTAAATAGTGTTAGAAACTTATCCATTCCTGCTTTATAGTGTTAGACAACGCATATTAAATTTTTTCTCTCGCTTAATTTAAACGCCGTATTATAGGCAAAGGGTGTTAAGTCTTTGCATAGTCAGTGGTATTAAATTTGGTATGAAGTTAGCTATAAGATAGATTATTCTTGTCAGTAAAACTTAACCATTGTATGTGAAACATCTTATTGGTATGAATCATGTATATGTTTGATAGTCTAGCTATAGTATAATATTTTAAATACTTTTAAGTGAGATACTAATCTTAAATAGGATTACTTAAAGTCTTATAAATGTTTGAGTATTAAATAAGGGTTTCCTTATTTTAAACCAATAACATAATCATTCAAGGTGGATACTTTCTTGTCAGATTTGTCTGAGAGTAATGATCCTGAGCAATCAATCTCATAGCTTTGATTGGTGTTTTCTTCTTTTTATTTTCATTCTAACTACTCATTAATGGTTAGTCATTTATATTAATTTTGAGGTGCTTAAGGAGTTTAGTAATCCCACTTATGAATGGCTCCCATAGTTCTGTGAAGTATCTTTTAGCTTAAACAAATATTATTTTCGATAAATCTAAGCTATTTATAATAGATTAAATTAAGTTTCTTCACTTAAAGAATATAATCATTTTTTTAATAGATTTGAGATAAGTCTAAGTAAATGACAGTCATAAATGATCAATTTTCATTCTTAATTTTTGAAAGCTTCGTCAATTTTTATATCAATTAAGTTTTTCTATTATTTTAGTTATGATATTAAAAATTAACTGCAGTCAGATAAAGCATTTATTTATTCAATTCTTTTCGTGATATTTTCAAATAAATTCACTTATAAATTCATTTTTTAATTATTCTGCCAAGGACTATAAAGATGAATAACTTAGTTTTATGGTGTTTAGATTCATAATATATAATGATATAAACTTATTAATTTAATTATTTATTCTATACTTAAGTCAAGTCTCTGCGTTTATCAACTGGTTGCCGAAAGAAGTGAAGCTAGGTTTGATTTTATTAGCTCTGGCAAGCACTTCTAGGTTGAGTCTATATGGGGCCATTTGCTATATGAAGTCATAAATTTCCTTGGGCTTCTCGGAGTGCTTTCCTACTTCAGAAAAGATTACATTATCAGTTACATGATGCTTGAACATGTCAGTGACGGAATCTTTTTTCCCAATAAGAAAGCTCTCGTTATTATGGGCTGTTTACATGGCAGATCCTTTGTGTAGTTTATGATTATTTGTCAATTTTATCCATACACCTTTATCGACTTCATCATAACCTTGAACTTTCAAGAATTATCTTGCAACCTCTTTCTTTTGATTTTCAAACCACATAATGAGAATTCATCTCTCTTGTACTAACTCTATAGGCATCTTTAGAATTTCCTCATCACTCACGGTACCATAGGGAACTCCTTATTTTATTCTGTATGCAGGGTCTATGAGTACTACTTCATAAAGCTTCCTATATCTTACCACAGAGTCATTTTCAATTAGCTCCCACATTTTATAATTATTTATATCTCCCTTGAATATGACAGGCTCAGTTACTGTTTTGTATTTGACTTAAAAGACTTTTTGATAAATTTTTATAAGCTTGTGCCCATCTATAACACCCGTTTCTACTTTTGCTGGGACTTCAGGAAATCTTTGAGTTGAGCTATCTTTTCTCATCTTAGTTATTACTTTAGTTTTGTTCATAAAACCCCAATGCTGTTATTTACAAGATTTGGGTGACGTATTAAATTAATCAAGTGTAAATTATAATAATTATCGATTTGGTTGCTTTAGTAATTTATTAGAGGGTCCTGTAGTAGTAGTAGTAGTAGTAGTAGTAGTAGAGGCTATTCTACTAAAGCAACCAAAATGACGATATTCAGAATTTAATTATTATAACAAGCTCGAACCCTCTATAATAATACTTTAGAATCCTTAAGAAAGACACGAATCCAACACATGAACCCCCTACTACTCGATATTCACAACTCTCAATGCGAGCAAGACGACCCTGAACTGCCGGAGGACCCAACTGAGGATTTTTTGCTTGACAATCTTGAGTTCGACGATCCCCTGCTCACCAAGAAATCTTTCAAACAGCGCCTAAACATTCTCCTGAGCAACATTCAGATGGCGAACAGAAGTCATGGGAATCTCTGACACGTGGTGAGTAGTATTCTTGGCACGCGCTCCACGCTCTCCTATTCGTAACTAGTGGACGAGGCCTTGCATGCAACTGTGAAAATGGGGAGGGAAGATGGCGGGCGCCATATTGGAGGCTCTCATGATGATTCTACTCATTACCAAACCATGGGTGACTTCTTGGATCCTACTTTAGATGCTTCGCCTCCTCTCACCAGGTAAGTTTAAACAATAGTAATTGATAGCGAGATTTAGGGAAGGAGCACAACGTAACCTATTACCCAAGATAAGCGATCAGATGGCTAGTCCCAGCAATTATCTCAAGAACGCCTGCTGTCCAGATACCGTTGGCTCAAGCCACCAAGCCAGTTGGCATCCTGAATACTCATGAGTAGCCAAAGGCACTAAACTCTTATGCCAAAGCACGAAGCTCTAGTGCATTGCGCCTAGCGAAAACTATACTACTCTAGTGCTAAAGTGTATCAGAATAAACCCTTCTAAATCAGGATTCTTGGCACCCTAGTCTATGACAGTCAAACTGGCCTGTTTGGGGGCAGCACTCTACATGCGTTGGCTTAAGGTCGCATACATTAGGGCACTCACTGCATGGAGCCGACTTATGAGGACTCTGAGGGTCGAGTGATTTTGAATATTCCAACTACCTGGCGTCATCAGCAAAAGTATACCCTTAATAATCTTTGTCTGGTAAACAGCTGCCTGCTCAGTTATTTGTAACTCGCTAGCTCAGGCTGTGCTCTCTCGATCGAGGTACGATACGACTATGGTGGCTTGCTGAAAATCGTCGAATTCGCCTGCAACAAGCTCTCTGTAAAATTCGACGATTTGAAAAATTCCAATGTGAAGTTCTCATGAGCTTGACATTCTGAGTGCCTCCCACCAACCAAGATCCAATCAAGAATAATTAGACTGTAGACAACATCATGAACCGAGCTGCTGATAGAGACAAGAGACCCCTGTCAATAAGAAAGGAAAGGCAGAGATAAGAAAACGTCCTAAAGAGATTCACTAAGGACCTGGCCATGCTCATGCAGAGCGCCCCCCACCTCCCCATTAAGTTCTTGCAGAGATTCAAGGCCGCCATCTCCAAGGACACCGTGGATGTGTTGATGAAGGAAGCATCGAAATTCAGACCAAAGGATGGAGAATGCGCAGAGATCAAGGACCTCGACCGGGAGGGGCAAGATCATCTAAAGACTTTGAGAGAGAGATTAGACAATTTGTGAAGTGAAATAAATGATATTAAGTTTAGAGTATTTGTATTTTGATTAATTTTATACGTCTACAAAAAATTGTAAATAACAGCATTGGGGTTTTATTTAGCTTGCAAACACTTTCACGTCTTTTACAGTTGTAAGCGCTCTACCCTGAACTTTACTGCAATCCTGACAAGTACTTTCCTCAAGCTTTATCTTGTCGCTTGCTACTTTATGGATCTCCCTATGATAGTTTGACTGGTGTACTTCGAGTGAATTTAGGCTTTCATGCGTGGTTGGAGTCTCACAATAATTGCATATATATTTCTCATTTTTGATAATATTCATTGACTTTATTTTCTTTTGCAGTTAAGTTCTAAAAGATTTTTCTTTTCAAAGTTACATTCATGCTTCAGCTATTTTAGTATACTTTTGATTTGATTATTGGATTCAGAAGGAACTTATGAGGTCCAATCTTTTTAGTAGAAACTTAGGCTCAGGATTATTTAAAGGGTTTATGGTTTAGCATCTATCTTATCACCATGGCATAAAACCATTTTTTTATTTTAAAAATAACTATACTATAAATTTTTATTTAGTTTATTATTATTATTAAATTATTATAAAGAATATATAATTATGAAATTAACTATGAATTTATACAAAAACAAATTTAGAAGCAGCCATGGCATGAATGGGAACTTAGTAATAATTATTTTAAATAATTTTTTTTCTCAGTTATCATTTTACATTTATTTGGTTTGAAACTAAAACAATTAAACTTTACTATAGGTAGAGTAAATTTAATATAGTAGAGTGCACTATGGCTTCCTCGTTTGAGTTAAGTTAAAAAAGTAAGTCATAATTTATTAATAAAATTAAATAATTATTGCATATTTTCTCTAATATTGATAAAATACAATTGAATCGGGGAAATGTAAAAATAAAAATTCAAAATTTAATAAATATATAATTACTGCTAATTTACTATGCGTTTTGTCTTATATGCGAAAAGTGGCAACTTTGCTATATTTTTCACTAAATTAGCAAATTTTATTAGGTTTTTGTGTCAAAATCGACATGCATCATATTGAACTCTTATAAAGTGTCCAAATTCTGTATTTTCAGTCAAAATGGCCAACTTTACTATTCATGGTCAAAATTTCTGTTTTTGAATTTTTGTCTCTCCTATTTGAGCAGAGTGGTCAAAAAAGTGGCCAAAGTGCATGATTTTTACCCAAGTGACCAGAAGAGGGGTCAAAGCTGAGATTTGTTCAAAAAGTGACCAGAGTGCATGGTTTAAACCAAAATGACCAGAGTAGTGGTCAAAATCTCAAAAAATCGCAGTTTTTAGTCTGAATTTGGTATTATGAGTCATTTTTCGAAAATATGCGGTGACCAAGCCAAATTTAGAGTCGGGTGGTCAAAAATCTTGAAAATGGTTGTTGCTGGTCAAATTTGTTTAAATTTATGTGGTCATTATGCTCAATACTGATGCAGTACCTGCAAATCTCAGCTGGTCAAAAAAATCGAGCGGAAGTTGCGAATTTGCTAGTTTTTTGCTGAATTCCTATCAAACTGGATAGCATGATGCTCAGAGCATCTCCTCTCTCACCAACCCATTCAATTCTTGAAATATCTGATTTTGAACCAACTTTCGTCCAATTTTAGCTTAAGTTGCTCAACTCCTCTGGTGTATACCTTGAGTGCATAGAAATTTGCTATATAGAGTGGAGTAGAGCAGAATATGATGCCACTCGTCAAAACTTCATAATAGTATGAGCAGACTTATGCAAACTGCGATTTTCAGGGATCCTCATGCATTTATGTATTAATTTTAAGTACAGTATTAATAACAGCAGTAATAGCAGCAGTAATAGTATAAGCAGTAAAAATGACAATGCATTAGTTATAAGCGCTTATAGAAATTTCAATGTATGATGCAATTCTTGTTTTTGAGTAGAATCTCATACAAAGCCATACCTCAGAGTATGTATCCATTTCTTGATACTGAATGCCCAGAGTCCTCGAACATCATCCTCGCTCATGTTTTTGATTATTTCTTGGATGCGCTTGACCAGCTGCACTCTATAAGTTTGTTAGGAGAGTATGCTTACTTGCTGTTAATG
This sequence comes from Oxytricha trifallax, assembly GCA_000711775.1. Classification (NCBI taxonomy): domain Eukaryota; phylum Ciliophora; class Spirotrichea; order Sporadotrichida; family Oxytrichidae; genus Oxytricha; species Oxytricha trifallax. The sequence continues at coordinate 17,442 of ARYC01004189.1, forward strand.
TTCTGCTGCTTGAGGTTTTTTTTTATGTATGCAAACAACTATTCGATTGGGTTGAGCCAGGGCGAGTATTCTGCGTTGAAAAGTACATTGACTTTGAAGCGACGAGCATTCGCAAGCATCTCTGAATATTTATGAATTATAGCATTATCCATCAAGAGCACCACCTTCTTATTTCACAAGTCTTTGTCAGTTCTTATACTTCTCAGCGTCTGATATATAAAGTTCTCAAACAGCACTGAATCAAAACCTCCCTCAATTATTTGAGTGGATATCACTCTATCAACTGCTATCGCTGCTATCAAACCCATAGAGTACTGTTATCTCTTCACTGTTTACTTTGCAATCGACAACTGTCTTGCTCTCAAACCATAATCGCCTAAATTGGAGAGCATTTCCTATCGATACTGAGAGATTGGCTTATAATTGAGATTAATCTGACTTTGATCTGGAATTTATGCACAGGGTTGATCACATTCTTTGGATTCTTCTTATTGGTTATGATTTTGTGATGGGTCATCTATTAGTAAAGTTAAATTGGTTTTAGGACGGTAGTTGAATTATAATCTTAGTAGTTTGATGGAAGTTTGCATCATGATTAGTGGTTTGAAATGAGACTTGTTGAATTTGTGAGAACTGGAACCATACAACCCAAGGGTGGAGCCATGCAACTTAAGGGTGGAACCATGCAACTTAAGGGTGGAGCCATACAACATGGATCTATACAACTCGGATCCATACAACCAGGAACCATACAACCTGGAGCCATACAACCTCAGCGCGGAACCATGCAATCCAAGAGATATCTTCAGGGTATCTTCATCTACAATAATAGTTCTAATCATAGTAAAATTCCCAGAGTTCACATCTCAACTTGCATCTCCCTCATTCTTGAAGTTATCAAAGATAAGTAATCGCTCAAACTAAGCTGAGTATGATAGTTTGAAATTATCAAGAACAGAATGATTGAATCAGATACTATCATCAAGCAACAACCATCAACCTTCAAATTTTATTTTGTATACTTACTCTCATCAATATTCGAGCTGCTCAAAACTGATAGCGACAGCTTTCTTGGAGTGAGCTGAACAACTTATCTCTATCTCTAACTCAATAGCGAACTGCTTGATTTCTTTATAGTTGATTACAGTTTTAATTTTGACACCTTGTCATCAATGGCGTGAGCCCTGAATGAATTCGTTTGATCTGCTCATCATCTGAAGTGACTTTCTTCGCAGTGCTCTGCAACTTCAAATTCCTGAATTTCTTCAAAGTACTCGATTGGTTTAGGGAGTGTCTTCAACTTCAAGTATAGGGGATAGATCGGACTTTAGTTACTACTTTGCTTTCAAATTCTAGCGAGGTGGAGTTTGTAAAATGCCTGCCTTCTGTAAAATAGTAAATCAAAATTATTAAGGAATAACTTACTATAGAGCTGCTTGATGATTTCTAGGATTTCTTCAAAATCGATTGTTTAGCCAACTTATTTAAAGTACTGGTACTAGAATGGGGTTTTGAAATTGGCTTAGCTTTACTCTACATTATTGAATGAAGTTTGGATGATTAAGAATCCTTTGAATTAGCTTACAGATTAATACCTTTAAAAACATTTAAAGCAGGTAAATCGTTTGATCATATAGATGAAACTGCATCCAATGAATAAGATGATTTCTAAGAATATTCACAATTCGACTGCTTTCCAAGCAGCATCCCTCCATACGGCAAATCCTTACCGCCTGCGATGATTCTACTATACTTCTTGACTGCAATCGATTTGGTAACTTTATTCTTCCTCTTACCCAGAATACTCTTCTAATTGAGGGCCCACTGCTTAAGAGGCAAGTAGTCAGACCTGAAGTTGCTTTCATCCACTGATATAATTACTGCATCCTCTCTTAGAAACTATGATAAAAGGCGACTCACCCATAAGCGTTTACAATTATAAGCAGGATCTCTGTATTTGACATTCGCTGCCTCTGTCTTGCCAAACTTCAGATGAAACTACTCCTTGAGAATCTTGTGAATTGTTGAAATGCATGGTACTTTGAAGGCATACTTTAATGGTGAGCTCAACTTCAATTCTTACAATCGATTATGAATATTTCTGCCAGTACACTAGTAAATCCCCATTTCTTCTATGCACTCGCCAACTGCAGCAACCAGCTGCTCATTATCTCACTCCCTCCTCATGCCAGGTTTTTTTTGTTCTTAAGGATGGAATACGCTATTTTTCATCTAATGCTTAAACTTCTCAATAGTTCTTGATACAAACTCTGCTGTCACTCGCAACTTCTTCGAAATTTACTTTGGCTTCAACTAATCTTCCATATACATTCTACCTATCTCTAATCGTTTATGGGCAAGCTTTGCATCTCAAGGTTTTAGGTATGGATTACAATCCTTCGGTAATCCATGGTTTAGCTACATTCTATTATGTATAAGAGAGAGTAAACCTGTTTATATCAACTGCACTGGCTATCCTTCTTAAATCGACTGGGGTTTCTAAATTAGCATTATATTAGAATGTTTCTTAAATCTTAATTTATTTGACTAACCTGCTTTGAAATGCGAAATTGACTCAAGAACTGCTCCAGAAATTGACACAATGAATCATCGTCATACATACTCTTGATATCAATCACGTCATTCAAGTAAGAATCTATACCATCCAAAGGCATCTTAATGATTAACCCTCCTTATAAAGAATCCACTTGAGGAGGAACTTCACCAGAATTGAGGAGTGTTCCCGTATTATACGAATACTTAGCTGGTGCAACCACTTGAACGAAATTCTTACCCAAAATTACAGGTCCCCACTTTACGATTTGCTTGTCTTAAATCTTGACTCAACTCTACTTAATGCTTTCAAAGGAGTGCTGGCTGAAATGATCGTCGCTAACGATCGAGGTGAGCGATTATTCTTACTAAGATTATTAACCCTTGTCGGAGTATTGGCATGAGAGTTTTTTACTTTGAGTTGCTTTCATTATTTACAGTTTTATAATAATAGTTTAATTAACTTATCTGTTAAAACAACGATTAAATTATAATTAATTTATAAAATTCTACCAATGCAGCCAATGTCGGACGACATCAATCGAGAGCCGATTGATAACACTTTTCATAGAGTGTCCTTACCAATGAAATTCTACTTTGATCTGACCACCCATAGCAACATGAAGAGATTTTCTAAAAGGGAGGAAGTGCATTCCAAATACTCCATCATACACAAATCAAGATTCAGAAGGCAGGCAAATCCTAATCCAAAATAATGTTCGAGGGCACATTGTTAACATTTCTTCTGTTCTGTGATGACTACTGGAGCATGATTATTATGGTTCAACTAAACAGGCTAACTAGTAAAGATCAACATCAGTTTACCTAGACTTTCAAAATTGTAAAGAGAGCTTATGACTGTATAGTTCAATAACCTAAACATGCTACCTAAGGAAGTCTGAAAGATTTGGCAGCACTAAATTCTGTGTAAGATCAGTACAAATTGACAATTGATAGGGATACTCATTTTAAGAGCTTTGTAGATATGGTTCAGAGAATGAACAAAATCCAGAAAAACATGGGCTATACCACATCTGCTATGATGAAAAATGTTTAGTCGACTTTCAACAAGGACTTTTCCTATTTTAAAGTGGATGTGGATACTTCGTTATAAGACAATAGTATAGCCTCAAAATTTATGTTGCTTACATCAGCGGATATCTCTTAGCACTTTCCCCCGGCTGAGCTTGAACTTGTACAATAATTTCATTTCGAAGGCAGGAATGAATACGAAGAGCGCGTTAAAAATTACTTTATCGTGAAACGGCAGATTGAAAAAGGCTAAAAACCTCAAGCTCAATAGCCTATGGTTCAGACCAACTTATCCATTTAAGCTCCCAATTTGCAAAATTCGATGCACAGTTAGAACATGCTTGGGCTCAACAATCAATGTATGAGTAATGGCAATGGTACGAACCCGGAATCTTTCGAAATAAAGGACTTGTTGGCTACATTCAAAAAAATGACAGACTCATAAATTCTATAAGAAACCAGATTCTCTACTGAGCTATCTAAACGTTTGGTTACTACAAATGAAGATTTTATAGCAAGTTTGATAAACAGCAATGTCCGTATTCTGCCAGATTAATTGAGGACTCTACAGGATATCAGCAACTCTTCCAAGTAACTTCTGTAAAAATATGAGAACCAGCTTCTGTTGTAGACTCAGAGTAAAACTAGATACGATGAACGAAAGAATTCAGTAATCTAGTTTATTAACTAATTTCTCAATAATTATAACTAATCGTGTTAATAAGGCGACTACTTTAAAGTCTTCACTTCTCAGGATGAGGATTAGAATAGCAGTTTAAAGACTTCCCACTAATTGATTAAGAGGCTACTGAAAAACTTATTAATAAGTTTAAATAAAGTGTGAAACTTGATGATACTGTGCTCAATAGAAATTTACTTTTATTCTAGTCTGAGGTGTAGGCATACAAAGACTAGCAGGTAAAGATCCGTCAATCAAAAGTAAACCAGAGAGAGAGATCCAAGTCAGAGAAGAAAGAGCAAACCATCGACGTTGGAACTGAGGATGTTTAGTAGCTTGAAGAATCCAAGAAAACGTTCACTCAAGAAAAGCCAAAACGTTTGACTTTCCAATTTTTGAACAAACGCACAGTTGAACAAATGAAAACCTCTGGAAACATGATAACTTCGACTGCTTTATTGAAATATCCTCAGGATCAGCCCTTCTTACGCTTCGAGTACGTAAAGGCCAGGCCAAAAGCTTTCAGAGAAGCCTAATTCTACTAGCTGGGTAGTATGAAAACTTACTTACTTGACTGTTACGATCACATTACTCAGCAGCTTTAAGGTGCCCATCAGATCAAGTTCTTAGGCTCTCCCTTCTTTGAAGAATCAGATTATCGCCTTATGTATACTCCTCACTACTCCTAATGCAAAAGAAATAGCTTCAAGATGAATGCCTTCTAGAATAGAAATAGAGGAATGGTATTCAACGCCAATTGCATTTTCAAGAGCTCACTTCGAGATGATCCAAATGGCTACTTTTATCTTACTGAAGTTATGGGGTTACTGGCTATACTTAACGATGCTCCTATGTTCGCCAATACTTTAGCATTCTCAATGATGGTTTGCGGATTGCTCGAGATGAAACCTGAATAGTTCTTGAGCGATTACTTCCTAAATCCCCTGAGATTTCCACTCACTTCCGTCTTAAATTGGTGCGCATTTGATTGCAAATTTAGAAGTTACAAAGTTGCTCTTCTATTCCAAAAAGATATTTTTGATTACGACTTGTACAGGATGCAGAGTATTTGCAGGTTTATCAGTCTCAACAATAAAATATTCAAGCCTTTCTTTGAGGACCGACATGGAACTTTGATAGTTGAGCTGATCTACATGTTTGCAGACTCCCCTATTCCATAAAGTCACTTTGCAGTTTTAAGAATTGACAAAGATGGACAAATGCTGCTCATGTCAAGCAGACAGAAAGTAACCAGATTTCCAGTGATTATCAAGGATGAGAATGACTAAGAGGAGGTGATCATGAGTGTTATCTTGGAGTTGATGAATGACGATGGGGCTCTTTCAGGACTCAAGACTGTGTTCACCATCAAAATATATGGCTGTGAGCGTGACCTGACTCCTGTAACTACATTCTTGGGGCTAAGACAGACACTCACATTCTAGCTCGAGAATTTTTCCAAAGGATCTTTAGCTGGTAAGATTTTCACACATCTAATAATTTATAGGGTATTCAGGCAAAGAATTGCTTTATGCTGTAGTCGACCTAAAACGGCAGCTCGATTATTTGATGATTTAGTCTAGCGCTCTCACATACGAGTATGCTAGTGACGTTGATTACAAAGATGAGGATGCGGATGCATGCAGAATGGTTACTTAAGAAGCTGATGAAATGACAAAACTGGTGAATGTCATTAATACTCTAAAGGGGCTGCAATAAGAAGATCAAGACCCTCAATCTTGTGCAGGTAATATAATTCACTAATAGAATTTCTATAGACCATCATGTAAACCAGCTTAAGGAAAGAATCATACTAAACGAAGCTAAACCCTACAATTATGATCCATATTTCATCATCGAAATCAGAGCATAAATCATCGATTTGATGTTGGTTTTAACAAGAAGCACTGATCAAAGTGCAAACTTTTAGCATGGCATTCCAGATTTATTGCTCAATTATGGAAGAGAATTTACCCAGGCCTTTATCAAAGCTTTAGATCACACACTGGTAAATGAGAATGCTCACTTGTATAACTGGATCACTACAAGGTAAGCCCAAATGAACTTTTGATTTGTTGTACATATAGAAATTAGGAGGTGTTCGATGAATGGCATCAATACTCTCTGGAGTATCTCAACCTCTAACTTCCTCAAGACTTAAGATTGCTCATTTAAATGACAAGTCAAGAATCCACTATTCACAAGACCAACGTTTCTCAACTCCAGCCTGCTCGCGTAACCTAGTTGGTTCGCTATGTTGATAACATACAGCAAGAGATTATTAAAAATGTCGTCTTACCTTTAGAAAAACCAGTGCAAAGAACAAAGGAGGAGTAAAAAGAATTTCATATCAGCCCAATGCTTTAAAAACTGAAAAACTTATTCCCTCAATTCTTTAACATTGCTTCAACCAGACAATCAAATCTCAAGTAAGGATAGTGTGTTGTTAATTATTAATAGTGTTCTATCAAAAATCAGAGAATCAGAACAGCAATTTACAGTTCTTGGCAAACGAGGGGTGAATTAAATCCATGGCCTGATTCAACAGAATAGATATTAATCTTCTGGCATTGGTGTTCACAACTAGTACAATCAATCATAGAATGACTAGTTCTCAAACTAGTGCAACTATTCTCAGCAGAATCAATACAGTCAGAACTATGCAAATGATTTAAGTCAACATCGTGACTCAAGCCTGGTTTCTAATTACAATGTTCCATGCTAATAGAGCCCTATATCTCTTAACAGCTACCCTGCAAACCTAATGAACCAGAACCAATACCAAATTTATTAACAGTAATAAATCCAAAATATCTTATCCAATACTACTGACACTGCTACAAAAAGTTAAGGCTCAACTCATACAGCCCAAATTAGCTCTTAACAAACTATGGGTTTTGGACCAACAAATAACATACCAGCTCAAAATAATGCAAGTGGTTCCAAAGCTTAGAAGAAAGTTAGCAGACCTAGATAAAGAAGTAAAGCTTAGAAAGCAAATGATAAGAAAAATCTCAAAGTTATTGCACCCAAATCTGGAGTTGCCATTGAAGAAGAAGTCGATAGTCATACTGATCCAACTTACGTGCCATAACAAACAAAGAAAGTTAAGAAAGGCAATAATCTTACTTAAAGTCTCACATCAAAAGCAGCTACTGATTAGAACATGCCTTTGGAAGAAGAATCCTTAGTGGAACTGATTCTGATAATGAGTCTCGTAAACAAGCTGAAAATGTCAATGCTAATTCAGATTAGTCACAGAGTGTTGCTAAGAAGACATAACCCACCTCCTCCCGATCCAAACTCCCAGCATTGATTAGGGATTGCATGAAATAAATCCATAAAGTGCCTGATCAATCCCAAAAGCCTTTTGATGACATTTTAATCGAAAAGGGACTCAGCCAAAACGATAGGTACAGTCAAAATAGTTAGAATGTGCTTCCACAAGCTTAATCCAGGCAGTTGAATCCTGGTTTCTAGAATCAAAGTGGGAATATCTTCAATTACTTCAGTCCCTAGAAGAGTGATTAAGTGTCTT
>ARYC01004190.1:0-26912 GCA_000711775.1 Oxytricha trifallax
CTGCCAAAGGTAAGTCTCATTTGGTTTGATGGAAGTGCTGTTGTTTTTCTTAAAATGTTAGCGCTCATATTTAAATTTGAATTTAAAATTATAAAACTGCCTCTATAACTCAGAGCTTATATGAGAGCTTTCCAAGCCTACAAGTTTTCAAGGGAAGTTCTTAGAGTATAAGAGAAGAATTATGAGTATTAAGAGACGATCTAGCTCTAAATATGGGTGAGGAAGTAACCATTTTTACTTTCAATAATAAGTTGATTATAGTAAGTACCGATTTAGGAGGTGCACCTAATTTAGTACGTACTGCTTTAGGAGGTATTTTATGATTTTATGATTAAAATTAGGGTGCTCCTAATAAAATACTAGCTTTAATTAATGATCCTAATTAAGTACTAGCATTTTAGGAGCTGCTCCTAATTAAGTACGTACCAATTTAAATTTAAAAATATGGAACTGTAACGTAGAAATTGATATCAATCTCTCAAGTTTGATACCAGTTCTCAAAACTTTCTCCATATCCTTCTTAGAGGTTGACCTCCTATAGGATGCCTATATTTAATAGTAAGTTTTACAGAGGTATATAATTGAAATCAATAAACTTAAATTTGAATATCATTTCTTAGATCTTTTAAACAAGATGGAGTCAATGAATGATGTAATGAAAAGAGTGCAAGCACAAGAATTGATTCAAAGATTTAGAAGCTAGGAGGATTTGCATCGCTACCTGGTGCAGCAAGGTAATAAACTCATAGTTGCTAAACTTTATTATGTAGTTGGTTTGTTCTTGCCAACGATGGAAGGTACTAAAATATCATTTCTAAGAGCAATACTCTGCGAAGAGAAGAAAGCATTGAAAACTTAAGATGTAAAGTTTGCAGAGATTCCTAACTATCCAGAAATCTCAGTGACTAACTTATATGATGATGCTATGAATGACCCAGAGGTTTCGTTGTACCTACCTACTAATAAGCAGTTGTCAAATAAACTACCTGAAAGAAACTAATTCTTTGATATACTTGCAACAATTAAAGGGAATTACTTGAAAGAAATTATTCAAGAATCTTATAAGAAAAGGGACAGCATCTCTTCAGAAGATAAGGTCAAACAAGGAATCAAGATAAGTGAGAGCTGGCTATCAGAGCTGCAGAAGCACCCTTATATTTAAAGTAAGATTTATAGCTTAACTCTTAAGAAAAATCTGGTACTGGCATCTTTTCGATGAAGGAATAGAGCAAGCTTCACAGTGAGAGAAAGTCGCAGACGAAGTATGAAGTTAGCAAGAGACTTATTCAAATATTTAGCCGCCAGAGTCAATGAACATAGATGCTGGAGCTGACAGCAAGAGAAGAAACTTAGGAGGAGGGAAGCAAGAAGTAGAAGAAAAGAAAGAGAAGCCAGCTCCCTCTAAAGAAATCTAAATGTGACTTATATATCATTAACTTAACTACAAAACTTATTTATATACATTCACTCTCCCTTCTTGAGCACACTTTTAAGCCAATTAATTATCTACTCTCTTCGCTGAGCTTTTAATAAAGTCTACTGTATCAATAGGTAGGTCATGCATCAAGTTGTAGAGCAGCAGTTTCTTGTAATGACCTTTTAATATACCCCAGTAGAACTCAATTCCATTAAACTATGGACTGTAAGGTACGTTGAACACTGGCGTTATTCTAAGTTGTTCATAACTCTTCCTTGTTTCTTTAGTCTTATGAACAAATAGATTATCAACAAACAGTATAATCTCTTATTCAGAGTACTTCTCTCTCAACTGTTCTAAGAACTTAATATATTGCTCTGTCCTAATTGAGCGAGGATGAGTAACATAGGTTTCTAAACCAGTATCCTCACTAATTCCTCCAAGAATTGCCATCGTTTATACCTTGACTTTCTAGTCATATACTTCTATATTACTTTGCCTCTTATACCAAGACTTCTAGATGAAAGTGTTGAAGGTAAACACAGCCTCGTCAGCATGTATAAACTTAATATTATTCTATTAGGCTCTCTGCATTTAATTATAAATATAATTTAAGTTGTTGTTGTAAAATGGCAGAGTGAAATAAATTACTCTTTTGATACGATTCACACCTTTGTAGGAGATACCATTTCGTTTATAAATGTTTGCAACAGACTATGCAGAGATCTTCAACTCAGGGAACTGGCGATGAAACATAATAGCTCGTTAGTCGAGAGAGAAGTGAGCCCAATACTTCAAAGTTTTTTCATTAATAAGATAGTCAATATGCTTCTATAGAAACTTAGACTTCCTCTTAGGCTAAGAATTCAGCTATTATTGCTTTAATTACATAGCTTTCAAGCATTGAGAACGAACAGTTGAGGGACTACGCTTTAAGAGCAGTGCAATAGACTTATAGTTCAGTACTGGTTTGAATTATTCACTATACATATCACATCCAAAACGCAGTTTAAACACTAAATCTATATACTCTTCATCATAAATAGACCCCAAAAGCATGTAATTTAAGTCTCGCATTTAATTAATAACCCCAACCCCTAACAAATTCCCTACAAATCAAAGCACTTATAAACCTCATTAGGGGTTTTGGGGTTTTGAATACGAATTCGTAAATTATGATAATTAAGGAGGATCAATAATTTCAAAACTAAATACTTTGTAAGCTCCAATTTTGTTAATTGAACTGTTCGATCACCCAAAACTGCACTATATTGTTTTGAAAAAATTCGCTGGAAACTGGTATTACTTTGAAAAAAATGATAAAATAGTGCAAATTGTTTCTTAAATAAACCTAGAAGCTATTTTAAATCAAGTAAATAATGCATAAATTAGTGAATTTCAATTTATGAAAGAATTTCTAGGTGCTGAAAACAAACTTTATGGTCATCTACCTTAGCTACTGTATCTAAGTGTAATTCGAGACTCTGATGTTGAATCTAAACAATTGCATTTTTAAATTACTCTTGCATCTGATTTTATTGAGTTAGGTCAGGTCATTTCGTATGAGCCCTGAGTGCTTTTGTAAGCATTTGAAGTCTGTTTTTGATTGGTTCACCTTCACACTCTACTTGAATTGTAGAGTTGTCGTCTGTTTATTTATTTTTGAGAATAATAGCAACGTAGTGTTTGATTAAGGAGAGGTAAGGCTTTGCTATATCAGTCATAACATTGTTTATCTTGACTGATATCGTGTCTTCAGTTATTAATTTAGCTAGCTGTTTCTAGTCTTAGTTATTTGCAACAAATGCCATATACTTAGCGGCTCTGTGGAGATCTCGATAAACCGAGGTACTACTGACATTGGAAGCCATTGACACCAATGACTCTTTGTTGTATTTGATGTCTTAATACTATTAGTAAGTATAATTTAAAAATATATATCACTCATTTAATATATGATAGTTAATATTTCTTAAATAAATCATGCAATTATAAATCAATTTTTGTTGTAATATTCCCTTAAATATGTGAAATTATTTATTACAATCATTTTAATGTCAGTTATTGTTTATTTCTGTTTTATAATTTCCTGATATTTTTTATTTTATTATAAAATATCTTATAAATCAATAAATGGTCTGAAGGAGATTAAATAACTTTTGTAATAGAGTAACTCATTTTTGATTCAATGACGTCAATTGTTGTTTTTGAAGTCACGGTAATTCTTGTTACGTTACTGTTTTTTTTTTATATTTTCAGCCACGTAATTGAAATCTTCAGTTACTATATAGTAAGGATCTTCTAACTTATTTTAGATTATTTGTTTGAAACTGTTTTATACCTCTGTGTAAATGAGAAATGTAAATGTTTGATAATTTTAAATTGAGATCAACTAAATTAAGGTCAATTAAAAGAGGTAGTGATTCCAGGTATTCAACTCCACCGAGTTTATTTTAAACTAGTGTCTTCGTTATATGTTTTACCATCCGACATTTTTGTTTCTGAGGAGAATACATTACATCCTGGAATATTAATGTTTTAGTATTTCTTGCTTCTTAAAAAGAAACAATGTCGAGTTAGTAGTCATTAATTATCGATTAAGAATGATATTGAATCAATGGTAGATCTTCCCATGTTCCATGATATAATTTCAAGTCCTTGTATGTTCTATGAAACCGTGGGGAATAAGTTTCAATAAAATTCAATAATTTAATCATTATTTTAATGAATAATTTTTGTATCATTTTATTACATTAATTTATTTTTCATAGCTGCCACAAGTTTCTCGATTCAACTTAGTGCTTTCAATTAAAAATATGTTAATATCAAACAATAGTATAACAAATAGATTTAATGATATTCCTATTAAGTTATAGAATGATATGAATTATATTTTATTAAATCTTACAAAATAATTATACGATTATAGTTTCTTTTTTCAGATTCAAATGTCAATTTACTAACAGTTATTTTTATAATTCCGATTAAAAAGCACTAAACTTTTTAATTTAAATTCAAGATTTTATAATTATAAAATTACTTTTAATTATAGTTATGAATATTTATATGTGTTAAATCTTACTCTTGCTTAAAATAATATAGTTGTAGTATAAATTTGCTTTATTTTTATTAATTCATGTCAATTTAATTCATTTTGAATTATTTTTATTATTAATCATTAATATTATTAATATATGTATATTTTAATTATACACATTCGTTTTCTATTGAACATTAATATTTTTTGCTGCTGCTTGCCAGTCTGTATTGTATTGTTTAGTATCGAATTCTCTCAAGAATTCTGTCAAGAACTCATTCGAACTCATCATTTGAGCTACTAAATCAAATGCAGGGAATAATTGAAAATACATGAACTTCTTTTTTAATTGTTCTAAGAGTAAACATAAGTGCCTGGGGTTCAAGATTAATACTTTGTAAAAGAAATCAAAGTATATATATTTATATATTTCAAGAGATACTTTTTAAAGAATCTTTTTAGAGCGCATATCATCTTTAGACGAATTAGTTTCATCATTAATCTCCGAACTCATAACTAGGCAGATATCTGAATAACCTACTTGGAGTTGCAAATAATTTATCATAATATTCATATTCAAAATTACAGATCCTAGATACAAAGATCTTAACGAAGACTTCATGCTTAATTTAGTAAAAAGTAGTTCGTAAAAGAGTCTTTCTGATATATTGAACTTCTATAATTGTTAGAACTGATATATTTATATATAATCTTATGATTTCCCATAGCGCCTGAACTTTATTACTTTAAGCTTATAAATATAATGATAAATATTTAGGTAGCTTACTGCTTCATCAATGTATGCTTGCTTAAAGAAATCTATGTTCCATTAATTATTTAAGTTATTACTTTTAATCCCATGAAATCATTATTATGACTATAATTGTAGTATTATAAAAGTGATTGAATGATATAAATTAAAAATGACATACCTTATCTATGATAGAATTTTGGAGGAAATGTTCTAATTCCATTCCATCGGTAATCATTCTCTAATTTATCAGATTGATACTTAATTCATATATTTCATTTTATATTCATTGATCTGAGTCAATGATTGGTAGTTGTGGTTGGTTAGTCTTTAAGTTAGTTGTGAAAGCTAGCTATGTAAATGACAATTAAGCTTGATTAAAAGCTTATATTATTAAACTATTTAACATGATTAAATTGTCATATTTTGAATAATTAAAATCTAAATAACAGTGGAAGAAAGATTAAAGCTTTATATAATATTTTAGACATTACTTTTCATTTTCAGTAATAAATCGTAATAAATGATGAGGTTATTATATAGTGTATTTGCCTGTCTCCTTATGAAGAAGACTTTCTGAGAAATGAAATTATAAACATTAATTTGTATCAATATAGAAATGTATAGCATAAAATATATCCATATAATACAATTATATTTAGCTAGCTAATTATTGTTTTGATTGTTAATAAGATCTTTACTTTTTAAACAGTAGTTATAACCAGACAGTCTCAAAATAATTGAAAATAGTTCTTGATGTATAATTTTACCAACAATTATAGATTTATAAAGCTATTCAAAAGATGAGAGTACAAAGAAATAAGATTTTATTTATTATTATAAAGTTATGCATTAATTGTTTTTAATAATTAATAATAATGAAATAATAAAAATAATAATAATAAAAATATGATCAAACTGAGGTATCTGAGGACCATAAATCTTATATATATAAAAGGGTCTAGCCCTTTTCAATTTAAGTAATCTGGTTTTCCATAAATCTTCTTTGACTCAATTTAGATGTCCAGTTTTCTCTTTTCTTCCACCTTGAAATTCCTTTCGAAAATTTGTGAGTTGTAACTTTTTCTTTGTGCATGAAGAGCATGAATACGTTTGAATTTTCATCAGTTATTTTTTTTAAGTGCTTCCCATTTAAACACTTTTTTGTTTTGTTTAAGACATTGATTGTTGTTTAATATGTGGGAATATTTAATTCCTGAATAATTAGGGACCATATCTTTTTGTATCAGAATAGAGTCCAACCATGGTATTGATTAAAAAAGATTTTCTAACGATAAGATTAATCTTTGTAAGGTCGACTGAAAGGAAAGATTTAAACTGTTCTTTCTCTTCTTTGTCTAATTCGTGCCAGTTGTTCTTGGTTATAACAAAGTACCATTTCAACTACTAATTTGCTTAAAGGCTAAGTTCAAAAATGTTCTTTCATCCATTTGATGGTTAATTTAACTAATCACCTTAAATTTAAATTAGTATTAAAATCTATGATTATTAATGTGTATAAGTTTAACTTTATTAATATTATTTTTAAATTCTTGATTAAACTGATCAGATGAAAGTATACTGGTCAGACTTTTCTGGTGCAGTGCGTCATCAATAAGTGGTTGAGTATTGGAAATTTACTGGCGTGTCTATTTAGAACAATTCTTCTTCCTTAATTTCTCCATCTTGATAAATGTGGTAAATAGGGTTTTTTTGTTTCCTTGGGGGATTTTCCAGTTGAGATATAATGTGTTTTGTAAATTCAGTCCACCTTAGTTTGTTAAGTTTTCAAGAGATTTTATAGTTAAGTTGATCTTCAAGATCATTACAAAGAGGATGTTAACATGTGATTGGAAGACGTTTAGACGCTTGACTTAGGAGGCTTATAGTTCATCTTAGGTGAGGGGTAAGGATTCGCTAAGGACGAGGTCATTAGTATCTCTACTTTTATGGACGAAAGTGAAGAAACTTGTTTCTTTTATACTTTCTTGATATTTAGTATCAAGTCGGTTTTGTTTTTCATGATTGTTGAAAGTGAAGACCACCTGATATTGTTTCTTAGCAGTTAGATTTTATCAAAATTATTTGCTGAGGATGGAGCTTGGAGTTAAGGCTGCTTCTTGGCAGAGCTCTGAATTAAGAAAATACCTTTAACATTTGACATTATATTGTTTTACTTTCAGCTCTGTTGTCTTCATAGAAGAGTATATTAATATCCTTAGAGTATTTGAGTGTGAGTTATTTGAAGCTCTTTTCGATTTATCGATTCATATACTGGTCTAATTTCTATTACATTTTAAAGTTATTATTATTTGTTAATAAAAATAATAGATTTGTTTAATATGCTGCAAAATAAATACACAAATATATAAATACATCAACAATATATTTAATAGGTTTGGTTATAAATATTGAATTTAACTTTAAGTATGTTTAGGTATTTTAATTAACGAATATTATGATTGTTATCTTGTTAAATAAAGTAGCTTTTCTCTCAGTTTTAAGGAGGTTTGTTTAATATATTAGATCATCTTAATAATGTCAGAAGAACTCAGTGAAGTATTGTTTAGTCTATTATTATCATTTATAGTTAAAGATAGAAATTCTATAACTAATTATTATTATTAATATGAAATGATAATGAAATGGCTTTGTGATAAAGGTTGATTGAATAAACTAGAAATTGAATTGACAAGTCAATTAAGAAGATGAGTCCTATTAATATTATTGACTTTCAAATTTATTTGTTAGTATTTTTAGAGTAGATATATTTTATAAAGATAAAAGAATTTTCTTTGTGGTTATTGTTAGTAACATGGCTTTATACAACACAAATGCAGCTCTTCATTGTTTTAATTGGTTTATTTCAACAATCTTTAGAGTTATTTATTCAATTATAGTTGTGACTTTGCATAAATTAATATATATAATATTACAATTAAATATATTATACTACTTTGAATTGTAAAAAGTGCTGGAGCCGTAACAAGAATCATTAATTACTTATAATCATTCAGTGAATATGGCTTTTTCAGGGGATAAACTCTTTATTTAATGTATATCATCAACTAAATTGATTGCTGCATGAGATCTTACCAAATGAGATGATTATAGTAAAATATATGAGAAAATTAGATATAGGTAAGTAGAAATAGAGCTTATTGTAGATTTTTTCTGAAAGTACTGACATTGAAGATGAATGTGGATGTGTTAAGGGTGGAGATTTGATAAGGTTGAATTATTAATTAAACATTACAGTTAATTTTTAGGAGACTTTATGTTTCATTATGCATATTGTTGAGTAAGAAGCTGCACTTTAATAATTATTTGAGTAGATTTTATTAAATAAATCTAAAGTAGGTGCTATTAATTTATAAAAACAAACTTTTAACGGATATTCATTACTTAAATTTTAAGAATTGTTTATGTAACGATTAATATTAATAATATTCTTTCAAGATATTTACTTTTATTATATCTGATATAATAATATAGGAAACAAAGGAATTTTTTGAGAACATTAATAAAAATGATTTATCTATTTCAAAATTCTCTTTTCAATTTATTCATTATTTCATGAAAATTCAATCAACTTATCTTTTCAGAATGTAAACACATATTTATTAATTAATTACTAAACATTTTTGTTTTAAATTTCAAAGCGTAAATTATAATATTCATAATTATTAAATGCTTAGGCTATAAACATTATAAGTCAATAAAATTGATTGTGCTAATTACAGTGAAACAATATTCAATCTCATGATTTAGTCATCTACATCTACTCAAAAGTGGTCACATTATATTATCTGAAGAAATTGATTCGCTAGTCTGCTTTAAATTAAAGGATTTTATATGTTATATTTGGAATGTAATAATAAACGATTATCAAAACTAAAGACTGCTGGCACATTTTACAGTTAATATCCTGTTAATTGCCATTAAAATTTATATTTATTTAATTAACTCGTTGGTATAAACCAATTTAAGGAATGTTTCTTCTTTTTTATAAGTACATGAAGTTATCAATGAATGTATAATAACAGGTTGAATTTAAGATTTGTAAGTTCAAACTAGTTAGTCATACTCCTTTTTTATTCAAAAATACTTGCATATCATTATCAAGAATGGTAACTATCGTATGCTGCTGCCTGAGTTCGAGAACTAAACTTGAGAAAGCATTGGTAAGGAATTACAATGATAGGAAGGCGGCCAGAGAGAGAGGTGCAAGGGAGAAAGACCTAGAGACTGAGAAGTAACATGAACAATGGAGAGGAGATCAACAAAGATTAGAAGCATTTCGATCTTATAGCAGGAAATTACATTACTGAGGAAACAGTTGAAGCCATTGCTAAGCAAAAAAAAGAAGTCTAAATCAACTAAAAAAGAACAGGATATATGATAATGCCACTAGTGGTCGTGGACGAAGATGGAATCCAGAAATTGGAGAGGTTCATCGATGCTACGAACTGGAAATTAAATAATGGAAAATTTTGGGTTGAAGCAGATAATCTTCGAGGTGTAATCAAACCAGCAAGCTTTCAAGAAGGCGTAATGAACTGCAAAAACTGGGTGATACTACAGATTAAGAGAGGATCATCGACAATTGAGATTAATGAGGCCAAGAGATTGATAGGGAGTTATGCACTTCTACAAAAACACGTGAACTAATTTGACAAATTCACGATAGATACATTTGGAGATGGTTACGAGATAAGCAAATTGTTAAGAATGGTAGAGACAAACTAAGTGAATAATCCAGAAGACTGTGGAGTCTTTGCTATACTAATCATGAATCATTTGTCATTAGAACTTTCCGGGTAACCGGAATATAAAATATTTGAAAAGGATTGGATAAACATGCTTAGATACTACCTAATGTTCAACATGGAAATGGGATTCACAAAAATGGAGATCGGAAGATCAGGAATTGCTCTAAACAAAGTAGACCAAGAAAGAGACACGGAGAAGAAAATGATAAACTCTGGCAGATCGCAAACGAGGAGATGAGAACAGAAACTTACATTTAAAACTCTCAAATAGATAAATGGGATATCATAGTGAAAAGAGAGGATCCAAGGGGACAACAAGAGAGAGAATATTCACTATGCAAGGGTAGGTTCAGCGAGCTCATCGAAAAAGTTTTAGAATTAGAAGAATCGCTATTCAACAAGAAAAATGGGGTCCAGCAACCAACAAATTAGGATGAAATATTGAAACCATCTTAGAACACTTCAAGAAAGTGCGAATCAGAAGATGACAAAGAGCAACCCAAGAAGATGGAAAACCAAGAAGAAAACCAGGATCAGCAGGAGTTGATTAAGAATCAGAAAAAGCACAATTGACCAGGGGGGCACCGTGATATTATACTTTCCGAAGGGTAGCTGATTTCACTAAAATTTACTAATTGATAATTTTGCGTAGTATTTCTATTCGTATTTTAAATTACCTTAATTATTTTACTACTTACATATCATTTATTTTCATATAAAGTATATTTATAATAGCTTTAATATGATTTTAATAAAAAGTTATATCACTTCGATATATTCAATATTCCAATTCTAATTAAATGTTTATATTTAATGTGATAGTTTACATAATCCTTATATACTTCTAGACTGAGTTTATAAAGATAGAAATGTTAATTCCTGCATGAATGTAGACAATTTCTTTGATTTGAAGAAGAATACAAAGGCAAATAGAGCCAAGAAACTTATAATAACTAAATACGAGCTTGGATATTATTAGATTTAATAATTTTTAGTTATAAAATTAAGTTATATACTGATTTATTTTAATAAAATATTTTGAATAATATATATAAATGTATTTAGTATAAAGAAAAATAGAAATATTAGATGAAAATTATAATTGAGATACTAAATGTGTTAAAAGAATCTTATAAATATAATCACAATATGACTGTATCTAATGTGGGTATTTAGCTCCTCTGTCAAGTTTTAGGATTAAACTATCATGATCAACCGCCATCATCATTTGCTTTTGAATTATCTAATTGTATATTGTAATTTTCTTCCAATCCTAGTTCAATTCTTCCTACTTATTTATCTTTTAAACAATATTTTTGTATATTGGCTCTGAGTTGTTGTGACCTTCATTTTTATCTTTCACCTAATATTTCTATTTTGATCTTTCTCTTTGCTGTTTACATCTAACGGTATCTACCAACCTTCTTTTATAACCTCTACAGCCACCAAGACAATCTCTTCTACCTCTGCTTCTGTTTTTACCATCATCATCATCATCTCCACTCTCTCTCTACTCTGACTCTTCATTTAAAGTAACATTCTAATTTACGGAGTATTGCTTCTCTGTTTTATTCATCGGCTAGAGTCTAGTCTTGAAATTAGGCAACACGGCATTATTAGTAAAATAGTATTCCAAACGAAGTTACGGGCAAATCTTTGAATAGGGGAGTTAACACTGGTGCTATTTGATTTAACGTTAAGAAAATTAGGGATATTGAACTTCCGATTAAGAATAGTGTTTTATGATACTAAATAGGTGATGATTAATATTTCAAAGAACAACCCTATAATTTATTTTTAGGTAAGTCTTTGAATACATTTCCTTA
The DNA here is from genome assembly GCA_000711775.1 of Oxytricha trifallax. Classification (NCBI taxonomy): domain Eukaryota; phylum Ciliophora; class Spirotrichea; order Sporadotrichida; family Oxytrichidae; genus Oxytricha; species Oxytricha trifallax. The sequence goes on from ARYC01004190.1 coordinate 11,804, forward strand.
TTTACAGCAAATTTGACTCAGTTGATTAAGATATATACATAGCACTACTACTCTTTTCATCATTGGACTAAGAGCAATTCTCTATGCTGCAAATTAGGACAAACAAGAGAGTTTTTCCTAATAAATATATAATTCGTCTCAATTAAGTTAATGATAGATTGTTCTATTAAAAAAAACAAAGATATAATTAAGATTTAAAACGTACTCGTTGCACGGGTTGGCTTAATGAGAAATAAAGATATTATATGCAAGAATAATTAAAAAATCTATTAATATTTATAAAACAAATAAGAAAGCTAGCTCAGATAATAAAACACTCAAAATAATATATGATGGTTAAAAAGAAACAGAAAGAAACTGATATTATATGTAGTCATAAAATATACTTGTGTTTAAATAAACAGCATCAGTTTAAATAAAGTGGTTGTTAATGATATTAAAATTAAGATATTAATGATGACAACTAAAATATAATATATAGGTATTGAGAAACATATTAGAATAAATAATAGCATACACAGTTACTTTTTTTTTATCATAAAACCAAATTACAATATATTTCAAATGACGAAAATTACTATTTTCATAACCCTGCCTGAGACTATGGTCAAGAAGATGAGGGTTAAGTAAATGAACTTCTAGTAGTTTTTGGGGTATTTGAGGACAAATATTTTTTTGGACCTCATTAGTCAATCGTTGCCCATGATCTATCGATATAGAAGTGTTTCGTCAGAATATTTCATTTATATTTTTAGTCTATTTTTAAACTATAATTTCAATGTTAAACTAAAATCAATGTTTGATAAAATGTATCGAAATTTTATTTTATTTTATATTTACAATTTCATATTCATTTTAATCATAAAATTAAACCTTGAATTAAAATTATCATTTTCACGTTAACGAATTATATCATATTCAAGTTAATTATTCTTTTATGAGACAACTTAAGATTATTAAGCTCCTTTTATTATTTTAAATATGTTCCAACAGATAAAAATTTCTTATATTTCTATTTTGACCGTATTTGTCGCTATTTTCAAATTATCATATTTTTATCAATTATCCAAAATAGCATAATTACAGGTGAATAAATTAATCTTATCAACTTTGCACATTTTTGAATTTAATAAAACCCCATTGATAAATGTTAAAAAGGTGACAAAAGGTAACATTGAATCTTTAAAAATCAATAAATAGCACAATTAATGACAGATGTTTATTATGATTATAGTAAGTTTAAAATTAAACTCTAACAATTAACATTGAAAATGGACAATCTCAATCTAACTGAAACCAATCAATCCTGCTGTGACAATGAGCGATAGTGAATCAGAGCATTAAGCCTCAAAGCTCTCGATGGCGACCTTTCTTCGACAGTGATCTGATCCAGGATGATTAGAAGCACATGACCAGTACTAATGGCTTCCAGTAGTGAAAACAATGGGCCAGTGCGACAGAGGGGAGCCCTCTAGGCATGGAAGCAGGGGAAGCGGAGAGTGTAGACATAGACATATGTACCTTCGATTATCACACCCTTGCAAGCATCAGCATTGCATGGCTGCCATAGAGCATCAGTGGCTTTGTAAAGTTTAACAGTCATGTGACTCTCTCTGGTGATGCCTACTATGCTTGAAAGGCTCTGAGAAGCTCGCAGGTGAGTATTAGCGTTGGTCATCTGATTCCTTATAGCATTGAAAGTGAGAAGGGCATGATGTTGCGAACACATTTGGGCTGAATCTACTCGTATTAAGCACAAAGCTTGCAAGAGTGAGAGAGACAGAAGGTCTCGTATTTCCTGATACCGAGCATAACTCAGCATTGACACTTCTGACATCTGAGCATGTTCCCTTTGGTGCTTAGATGTTACGTTGTAGCTCTGAACCACGATAGTGGAAGGGATCCTCAATGGATGAGATGCTAAAGGGCTTACAGCGAGAAGGATGGTGCTTCAGGGATCCTTGGCCCAGTTAACGTCAAGGGGTACATCTCCTACGAAAGTCTAATGAACCCAATAGGAAAGTGCCAAGGCCGATCTACTGAATCAGGGAGGAATTCAGATAATCACCAGAAGAAAGCGGCAAAGAGCTAGAGGAAAGCATCTGCATGTAAGAAGCGCGTGACTGTAGCCCGAGATTCAACACAAAGACATAAGTAAGACGCCTGATTGAATGGCTCTGGTATAGCATGAGAAACAAAGATGCTCGTGTATCTCGGCCCCTGGGATAGATGTCTGAGTCGGCGACTCCATCTCCCTGAGTCTTAGCATGGTGATTTGCGTGGTAGCACTAGCCGCCGCCCATTCGAAGGTTCGCCCCTTACTTCATCTGCAAAACCGAAAGTCCAGAAATGCCTGAAATCCCAATGTAAGTATTTTGACCATTTTCTGAGGAAGCCCTTAAAACCTCTGCTGTAGGCTTGAGAGGAGATAGAGGCCGCGAAACTGATGCTGAGGCAGTGCTATTTATCCCCCATGAGAAAGCAAAGGAGTCCCTAATAGTTTCATCTTTAAGAATCTCCTTTTGAGCAGCAACCTATCTGTCAACATTCCGTCAAAAGTGTCATCATTCTGACATCGAGATCCTTAAGTGTAGAATGTGGCACATGTTGAAGAGTCACGATCAAGAGCGAAGACCCCAAACAGAAAATGCCATGCAAAAAAAAGGGAATAAAAGCTTAGCCATGAACCGCATGAGGGCTTGCAGTCTAAGCAGGGCAGCTACTGCAGTAGTAGGAATTACATGACATCTCTTTTGCCAATACTCTCACTGCCTCTCCTCTCAAGCATACTGCTATCCTCATAGAATTCAAATGTTAAATTGCCTAATATAGTAATGATACTTTTGTATAAATAATTTATCTCTCCTATTTATATTTGCCTATTGGGTTTTGTTTGTATATTAATTTTTCATTTCTCCCAAATTTTACAATCTTTTATTAAAATAAATAAATATTTTTAAGTACTCTACCGCAGATTTTTAGATATAAACCTTTTTTGCGGTAGAGTACTTTAATTATAATAATTAAATAAAATAAATAATGTTAAATACAGCATTACTTTTTACTGAAAATGCATGAAATATTTATCTAATAAATTTTATAATTAATATTAGGATATTTTTTTTTAAAGCCAACTTTACTTAAAGATTGAATATTTTAAAAGCTATTATTTTAATTTATAATTCTTTTATAAAATAATAATTAAATTACATATTACTTTTCCTACAAACTGCATTTCATATTTATTCATAGCATTAAAATTCAAATATTTTGATAATTAATATAATTAAGGTACTCTACCGCAAAACAGCCTAAATGCGGTAGAGTACCTAAAAATATAAATAAATCAATATAAATAAAGATAAATTTACAATCTTGATTATTCATATTAATTCACTCAAATATTTCTAATATAGCTAAATTTTTGAGTTTCCCCTGTTTCAAACGTTTTGACAAGTTTTTTTTATCTTGTATTATATAATTACGAAAATACTTTTAGTTTTTTAATTATTATTACATATTAAAAAACTATAAATTGGAAACATTTTTGTATCTTATAATGATACATTTCAATAAAATATAAATTTATAAAATTTGATTTTGATTAAAAATTAAATAATATTTTTAAATCAAGAGCAACAGATTTGAATTAAATGTGTATATAAGTAAACAAGAAATAAGTAAAACCCCAAGAGTAAAATTTCAACGAATATTGTGAATGAACAATTAATAAACAATGAATCAAATACTTTAATATATAAATTTAAGTATTGAGCAATTGGGTTGTCGATTTAGTAATTTTAGAGAGAATCGAGGAGCATTCTAGTCTCTTGGTCATACTGTTGAAGCATTTGGCTCTGCTTAGGCTGCTCTGACTCTTCCTCACTCATGCTGGCATCTACCATCTGTCCCTTGCATTCCTCCTCTTGCTGGTGGCCTGCCAACTCATGAGAGTTTCCATTCACACTAACCTTATGAGAATCTTGTGAACTGCTGTCAGAATCCTCGCTATCACTTGAACTGGTTCCTTCGTCTTTGTCTCGATCAGAGCGCGCTCCCGCGTAGATGTTCCAGTAGGGGTGGTCATGGAGACCTGGCATCTTCTCACTGACAAAAGACTCAACTCTGGCTCGATCACATGGATACATCTGCTTCGAATGCTCCACCCACACTGCCTTTCCTCGAGGATCGTTTTCATACATGACCTGGGCGTGAATGACGTTCCTGATGACCTTGACTTCGAAGATGTCTCTCACTCTGTAGGCTTCTCCCTTGCCAAGCGGTACTTGCTGCTGGATCTGTTGTCGTGGACCCTTACTTTGATCTGAGCTTGACTCCATTTCTAATATCAAAGTTTAATTCTTAAAATAAATTATAATTTTAATAGGGCGTATTAGATTTTAAATATTGGGAATTAAACTTTAATTGGCTTATTAAATATTTTAGTATTAAAAGTTTGTCTAACTTACCAAATCAGTGTTGCAGAGGAATTCTAGGGTAAAAACGCAAATGGGGACCAGCAAAGATAGTCATTCGAGAGCCCTTGAAAAGACGCATCGTCCTCTAATCTACGACACAGACAATTGTTTCCCAGGCTGAGATAAATTTCAAATAAGAATGGTGGGGTTTTGGCACTTTTAATAGAGTATGGGTGATTCGTGATTTCGCAGATTGGGTGGCCAAAACCAGAATCAATTACAGTATCAGACAGCCTGCAGGCTCAAATGCTTCAGGGCATCGACCAAAGAGCATGCGAACGCGCCGGTGAGCCACCGCATGTCCAAGTTTGATAGCTGCACAGCCAGGGCCTGCGCATAGCGCCGCAGCTGCTTCCTATAGTCTATTAGGGGAGGTAAACTTACTTAGTAGAGACAGGCAGGAGCATGGGGTTGAGGTAACGGCAATTAATGAACCTGAATGCCTTTTCCACTGGAGCCATGTCGTACTGGTAGGGGCCCAAGAAGAGTATGGGGACTTTAAGCTTCTGCAAGACGCTATTGGTGTGGCTGATGAGGTGGTAGGACGCGTTGTCCATCAACAGTAGGGGGTGAGTGCCAGTTGGTAGTAGATTGGGTGCCAGTCTCAAGATAAAGATGGCCCTCCTCGTTTTCGTTTATTGAGTGGTTTCGATTTCGTCTGCATGAGGAGAGATTTCTCCTGACTGATTCCTTTGGAACTTATAGCTTTTCTCTAAAACCCCAGGTTGACAAGATTTGTAATTATGATGTAAAGTTGGTAACCTTGCACCCATAGTCTTTTCTAAAGTATCCTTGATATTTTCCCAGAGAGCCCCAACATCATCATCTTTTTATTGCTTTAAGTACCTCATTGTAAACTTGAGAATTCTCTTATGTCTAACTGAATCATTTTGAATAGTTCCCTATCTTGAACGGAGTTTCAAGATTAGCCATAAATTCTTGCTCATACATTCTGTCCTCAGTATCCATCAATAACTTCAGTCTATTCATTTAATTATTGCAACCGAATTATTGTTATTAAATTGAAACATGGAATAAAATGTGTACGGTGTTGCTTACCTTTAACGTCTCTCTTGAAGATTTGATTCTTCTCTTTTCTTGAGATCCACAAATCTGTTTCTTACCTATATCGCATGATTGATAAATTAAATGTGAAATTACAATATTCTTTTGGATTATATTGTTAGTTTTATGTTCCCATTGTGCCTTGTGAAGCAGGTTCTTATCACCTCTCAAGTCATTTGCTAGTCTTGATTTCTTTATCTGGTTCAGTTTGCTTTAGTAGGTTGCTTAGTTTATTGCTCAAGTCCGGAGATAAGTCGCCCAGTGATGAGTACCTTGGTAAAGGATCTGTACATCCTCTACTAGGATCTGCTGAGGGTGTCATCTCCTGTTAATTATGGTTTGAAGATTTCTATGTTTGTTCTATTGTCAAATCTTGATTTTATATTAGAGTTTTTGCCATTGAGTATTACATAGGGCCCCCACCTCTAGCCTTGGGCGCGTCTACACTTCTTTGATCCTTCGTCGCATCTCACATAGTAGCTTCCATCGTCTCCTCCATCTCAATAAACTTCTAGTTGGCACAATCTTCAACAAATGTAAGCTTGCGGACTGACGTGTGTATTTCAATCATTGAGTCCACCAACTCCTCATAGTGCGTAATAACACTGTCTCCAAAGATGGTTGAAGCGAGGTCCACAATCTCTTTCTAAGATCTTTAACCAACGGTCATATTATCTAAAAAGCATCGAAATCGTATCTCAAAGATGTCTAGCTCTGGAGTATGCGATGGTGCGAGGAGGGCCCGAAGGTTTGGCGGCAGCACTCGCTTTTCAAGCTCGACTGGCGATGAGGATAGGAAGTTAATTATCGTATTTGTCACCCTGTTATCTGGGCTGAGCATCAGAGTTGTCGATTGAAGGCAAAATTATTATAATTTGAGGAGATTAGTATAAATAAAATTTAATCGAAATCAGCTTAATAATTTGGTAGCTTTATGTTTTATTAAGACACCCCTATATATATATATATATATATATTGTACTAAGTTAATTAATTAGAAAGCTACCAAAAGTAATTATAATAATAAAAATACTATATTTATTAAATTTCAAATTCACAATTAATTCAAATTTTACTCTTGGGGTTTTATTTAATTATTTAATTTAGATATTCTTATAAATTGGATTTAAGAATTTAAAATAAACTTTTACAAAATTAAAACATAGTTTTTTTATTTAAAAAAGATTATTATTAAAAAAATAGCGTGCTTAAATTTTAGATTATTAATTTATTTATTGAAATTGTTTCAAATTTTACTTATTGTATTAAGTTTATTTCTAAACGACTTCTCAACTAATTTTAATTTAAATTAATATAATATAAATATATTTTGTTTTTAGTAAGAACATTTAATTTTTTAATTACCAATAAATAAGTTTGTAATCATTCATAGGACCATCCAAAACCAAAATAAATATTTACAAGAATTGTAAATAGAATCACTATATGAACTTATTGTTAGCATCTCTACTTCTTTTTATCAGCTTGTTTTGAATAAAGATTCATCCCCTTAAATTACTCCATGTTGAATAAATCAGCAATAGTCCCTAACATCCATTTATCCATTAAAACTAGTTCTTTGTTATTTAAATAACCTAGAAAGTCGTTTAGACTTCACATCCTTTGAGTACGCAAATTCTTTTTTGCTTTCTCTACAGACTTCTTTCCTTTTCCCACTGTTTTCAATTCTTCATTCTGGGATGACTGCATTTAAACTAACCAAGAGACTTCTACTTCTTCGTCAATTACTCCCAATCAAGGTAGCTGCATCTAATAAAAGCTGCTGAGATCATTCATTGATTAAATTAATAAATTATTAAATTAATATATTAATAAATGAATTTACAGTATCTTTATATTTAAAAGTATAATGTACTTTATTTTGAAATTTCAAAGAACTCTAATTGGTGATAAATGAATATGGATGAATTGCATAAATGTGAGGAGCAGTATTTGACATTCTTAGTTGATAAGTTTATTAGTTATTATAGTGTATTGTTGATACTATAAAGTTTATTCATATTTAATTATAATAATATATATTTTAAAATGAATTAAGATGTGTTAAGTAAGATATTTAAATTAAATTCATGTATAATAATAACAATTCAAGTTGATTCAAATTTGTTCGTCACAATTTTAATTTAAATACAGGTTTTAGGAATTAAGATCAATTAATGATTGTCTGTTCTAATTATTTACATAATGAGTTCAAAATTTAGTTTGTATAATATCAGTAAGACTTACTCTGCATAAATTTTATTTTAAACAGTTGATTATGGAAAAAAAAATAAGTATAAATGACAATCCAGTATGATACAATACTTAGTAGATAAAATCCGCTAATACAATAAATTTGATCTCACCTCATAGCACTGAAGCTTGAACACAATCAATCTTCAAAAAACGATATAAATAAGAGAGAAAATTAGAGTATATTTGATGGAGAGCCTTTTATAAGAAAAAATAAACAAAATAATAATTTTATAGAGCAATCTTGGTTTTCTCTGATACAATTACAGATTGACCATCTCAGGTTATACCAGCAATGTTTGCTACTCTTTGTGAAGTGAATATGATAAAGTTAGTGCATTTCAAGGGTTTTTGCTATATTTGATAATGAAGCGCATGATTAGGCAGTCCAATTATGGCAAAGGTCGTTAATCTAAGCTCAAGAAGTGAATGAAGAGAGGAAACAAAAGTTTTTGTATTCACTGCTGCTCTCGCTTAAATCAGCGTTGAATCTACTTACACTTGATCCTGGTACTCTTGGTACATAGAAGTTATAGCTAAGTATTTGAAGTATCAGAGAATATGTGAATGAAAATTGAGGAGAAGAAAACGAAGCTTTAGTGAAAATGAAGGGTTGCATAAAAATCTTGAGCTAGTTTGTTGAAAAGATATAAATCTCCTTCGATAGTACGTCATACAAGTCGGAATTTAACAAGTCAGTTTCACTTCAACGAAGAGTTCATACAGTTATAAAACTAAAGTGACATTGAAAATAGAAGAAAGTTATTTAAACCTTGAAGGATTAGTTGTTTGAAATAAAAAAACAATAAAATAAGATTTGGAAAATCATTGTGTAAATGGCATAGTAAATCTGCGAATCAAAAATGCTCCTTCATCTCACAATTTAGGACACTTGTCTGGGCAGGAAATTCCATCACCCAGGCATATTCAATGGAAATTGGGTGGAGAAACTAGTAGGTCCCCATTCCTTTGATTTCGCGCCTTTTTCGTTTGCTATACTTTAGATATTATATAGCAAAGGAATAATGAGATTCATGAAGTGATGATTATCATTGATTAAATAAAGGTGATTAGAACTACTGTTGTTCAAATGATTGATTTGATAACGTTCTCAAAATGAAATATACTAAAATCCAAAACTTTAATTGCATCAATAAAAGAGAATAGTTCTATCAATAATTATGTAGACAGATAGCAGAAACTATAAAGCAAGAAAACTTTTTCAGTTTATCTCCTTTTATGCAAAGATAATTATTCTTCTTAGCGGAAATAGGAATAAACCAATCAACTCGAATTCTTGTGTACATTTTTATGCCGCCCTTTTCCGAAGAGATTTTTAGTACATTGTGAGAAATGTTTGCTATATCTAAAATCAGTTTCAGAGATATCATAAAATGGAGTTACGATACTAAGAATGAATCTAAAACTCGGAATCCATTTTTAAAAGATATCAGAATTTATAAAATGTCGATCAAATACAGAAGTTAAAGCAATTAAATTAGTTATCATATTTACATGATAGAGTATTTATATAATTCAATTATCTGCATTTTCTTATTTAAATCATTTTTCATAATCTTTAATTAACAATAATGAGATTAAATTTTATACTATCATTTTCAAATTAATTACATATATAAAAAAAACAATTCATTTTAAAATATAATAAAGATAAATATGATTAAATTCTATAATAAATGCATGGTATAATAATATATATTATTTTTCAATGAAGTAGTTTTGCTAAATAAACCATTTGAATTTAAAGTTAATCATCTCCCTAACTTCATCAGTCTCGTCAAGTACAGCTGCATCTTCAACAGAATTTACATGCCTGGTTTTCAAGAACACGGCCTGTATTTCCAGTCCATGAGTTTGGGGGAATTTTCTACTTGAATAGCTTCGTTTTCAGGTTTATTTGAACTTAAGCTCTTTCAGGTTATCGAAAAGTTCATTTGCTGCACAAAAGAAAGTTATACTAGCAATTATGTAGAAATAAGTAATATATAATGCAGATATGCTTGGTTTAAGGATTATAGCAATTGATTCCCATTTGTTTAAGTGACGCTTGTTTCTGGCTTGTTTACTGTTAGATTTATCATAGACTGGGTTAGAAACAGGCTGAACAATGGTTAGAATTAATTCATATAGCTTTATTAAATATTATATTATGATGTGTATTTATAACCTATTTATTTTAAAGAACATTAAGCCAACTATCAGGTATATATCCTTAAATTGATTCCCGGTTCTGGTCTAGAAACAAACTATATTGAACCTAGGCTTGGGCTTAAATTTGGAAGGAATCTCCAGAAATGGGTACACTCTCCGAGCTGTTGACTTTACACTACGTTTATTCAGACAACTAAAGCAATTCAAATGTCGAGGCCATGATTTAAGTACAAGTATCCAATCCTCAATTGATGGTGTCCGTGATGATAATGATGGAGTCTCATAATCAAGGTCTTTCTCTACCGCAAACTAGATAATTAGCAGGTGAAGATGTGACAAGTGTTACCCTTTAAATAAGATTGAATGTTATATTAATGTATATTTATTGATATACAATTTAAACAATTATTGTTGAACCTACGGGATTCTAACTGATTAAGTAAGTGATAGAGCCCAGCCTAAGGACCAGATGTCGTAGAGCAGCTTTTCAACTGTAATATTCCTGCCTTTATATGCTATTAATAATTTAAATAACTGTTTATTTTTCCACTATTCGTTTCAATTAATTTAGTATAAATTATTAAGTAATTGTTTATTTAGATAAGATCTAATCTTTCAGATTTCGTTGAAGATTCATTTGATTTAACTGAATCACTACGATATACAAAGCATTCTAAGCTTGAGCTAGGCAACACTCTATAATCATACACCTCTGTTAAACAAATAGTCTTGACCTTGTGAATTATAAACATTATTAAATCAATTATATAATCATTGATTCATTTATTTTAGTTAAGTAATAATATTACATTCAAAATAACATCTTAAGATAAATTTTTATAAGCAGTGACATCTTCTTAAATGTCTGCTTTTGATGAATCTAAGCAGGCCCGCACCTTACAAGCAGTTGGCATTGTTTCAAGCACATGTTGCTCTCATCTTCTCATTCTAATTTTTGACTCTCTGCTCAAGTCATCATATACAAGAAATTGCTCATTAGGTTATTGCTTTGTAGTAGCTTTCATCAAAACACAATTATTCTTTACATTAGGAGATAGTTATGGTTACATTCTATATAGTTTATGGTAATCTTGATAATTGTATTTTTCAAGCTGAAATCATTTTATATTTTGTGCGACTGCATTTAAATAACTCTTACTAAGATAATTTTCTAGTAAAATCAATAAATAATATGCTTGAATATCTCTGGTGTTGGAGATTAACAGCTATATCTAATAATTTTTATAAATTTAATCGAAAACAGAATATCATTTTAGGAAATTTAAATCATTAAATTAATAAATCTATGCAATATAATTAAATGAATACCCAAAATATCAGGAATAAATATTGATACCTATTAAATTTGGTCAAATAATTTTATTTAAATAAGAACATATCATTTATCAAGTTATAAATTGTGATTTTACTGCTTATTATTAACTACAACTTCCAAATTTTATATAAAAAAGTTGCTTTATTATTTCATTCAAGTTTTCATAGTTTTCTAAAGTAACATTTATAATCATCTAAATAAGTTAAATTAGAGTGGATAAACCTAATTATTCACTCAAACAATAAAAGAATCACAGAAGGTTTTGAGCTAACTACAAATCTCCATCAAAAGATATTCTGTTATGCCAGTTATTCATTGCTATTCATTAGCTCTAATCAATATAATTTCGAATTAAAATCTCCACCAGTTTTATATTTAAGCAAGTTGTCGAGTATTGAAGTTTTATCTCAACTTGAGGTGCTTAATGTTTGTTTTCTAACACTGTCACATAAAAATTTCCTAGGAGACCTTGGATTACATAGCTATCAAGCAGAAAAAAGCAATTGATTAAATAATTTAGATAATCGGAAATTAAATTAATAATAAATTAAATATATGAAATATTGGCTATAATAATTATAATTATTATTTATTTATATAGAGGTCTCTGGATAACAATGCTCTATTTTGACGTCATTTTACGAATTAACACTTAAATCCTGCATTTTCAAGTGAAGGTCACGAGGTCACAGTAGTCATGGTCATGGTCACGGAAACAGTGAACACGAGACAAAGTATCTGGTGAATTGAAGGGTCGTCGTAGTCCCTCTTCGTTTTTGAGTTCATTCAACGAATTATTTTAATGCATTTTCAAGTGATGGTCATGCGGTTACCGTGGTCATGGTAATGGTCACCATGGTCACGGTCAAGGTTATGAGTACCACGGAGGTAGTGACCACATGACATCGTATTTGGTGCGTTGAAGGGTGATCGTGGTCACTGCTCTATTTCGACGTCATTAGACGAATTAACAGTAAAATCATGCTTTTTCAAGTGATGGTCAAGTGGTCACCGTAGTCATGGTCATGGTCACCATGAACACGAGGACTACGGAGATAGTGACCACATGACCACGTATCTGGTGAGTTAAGGGGTGGTCGTGGTCACTGCTCTATTTTGACGATATTCAACGAATTAACAGTGAAATCATTCATTTTCAAGTGATGGTCACGTGGTCACCGTAGTCATATGGTCCATGGTCACGATCATGGTCACGAGGACCACGGAGACAGTGACCACATGACCACGTATCTGGTGAGTTGAGGGGGGTGGTCGTGGTCACTGCTCTATTTTGACGTCATTCAACGAATTAACAGTGAAATCATTCATTTTCAAGTGATGGTCACGTGGTCACCGTGGTCATGGTCATGGTCACCATGGTCACTTGAGGAACACGGAGATAGTGACCACGTCACCACGTATCTGGTGAGTTGAGGGGTTGTCGTGGCAACTGCTCTATTTCGACGTCATTATACGAATTAACAGTGAAATCATGCATTTTCAAGATATGGTCACGTGGTCACCGTCGTCATTGTGATGGTCATGGTCACCATGGTCACGGTCATGTTCATGAGTACCACGGAGGTGTTGACCACATGACCTCGTATCTGGTGAAGTGAGGGGTTGTCGTGGCAACTGCTCTATTTCGACGTCATTCGACGAATTTTTCAGTGAAATCATGCAATTTCAAGTGATGGTCACGTGGTCACCGTAGTCATGGTCATGGTCACCATGGTCACCATGGACTCGAGGACCACGGAGCCAGTGACCACGTGACCACGTATCTGGTGAGTTGAGAGGTGGTCGTGGTCACTGCTCTATTTTGACGTCATTCGACGAATTAACAGTGAAATCATGCATTTTCAAGTGATGGTCACGTTGTCACCGTGGTCATCGTGGTCATGGTGATGGTTATGGTCACCATGGTCACGGTCATGGTTATGAGTACCACGGAGGTAGTGACCACATGACATCGTATCTTGTGCGTTGAGGGGTGATCGTGGTCACTGCTCTATTCCGACGTCATTATACGAATTAACATTGAAATCATTCAATTTCAAGTGATGGTCTCGTGGTCACCGTAGTCATGGTCATGGTCTTGTCACGAGAACCACAGAGGCAGTTACAAATTGTCAACGTTTTTGGTGAGTTGAGGGGTGTTCGTGGTCACTGCTCTATTTTGACGATATTCAACGAATTAACATTGAACTCATTCAATTTCAAGTGATGGTCACGTGGTCACCTTAGTCATGGGAATGGTCACCATGGACTCGAGGACCACGGAGATAGTGACCACGTCAACACGTATCTGGTGAGTTGAGGGGTTGTCGTGGCAACTGCTCTATTTCGACGTCATTATACGAATTAACAGTGAAATCATGCATTTTCAAGATATGGTCACGTGGTCACCGTCGTCATTGTGATGGTCATGGTCACCATGGTCACGGTCATGTTCATGAGTACCACGGAGGTGTTGACCACATGACCTCGTATCTGGTGAAGTGAGGGGTGGTCGTGGTCACTGCTCTATTTCGACGTCATTCGACGAATTAACAGTGAAATCATGCATTTTCAAGTGATGGTCACGTGGTCACCGGTAGTCATGGTCATGGTCACCATGGTCACGGTCATGGTCACGAGAACCACGGAGGCAGTGACCACGTGACCACGTATCTGGTGAGTTGAGGGGTGGTCGTGGTCACTGCTCTATTTTGACGTCATTCGACGAATTAACAGTGAAATCATGCATTTTCAAGTGATGGTCACGTTGTCACCGTGGTCATCGTGGTCATGGTGATGGTTATGGTCACCATGGTCACGGTCATGGTTATGAGTACCACGGAGGTAGTGACCACATGACATCGTATCTTGTGCGTTGAGGGGTGATCGTGGTCACTGCTCTATTCCGACGTCATTATACGAATTAACATTGAAATCATTCAATTTCAAGTGATGGTCTCGTGGTCACCGTAGTCATGGTCATGGTCTTGTCACGAGAACCACAGAGGCAGTTACAAATTGTCAACGTTTTTGGTGAGTTGAGGGGTGTTCGTGGTCACTGCTCTATTTTGACGATATTCAACGAATTAACATTGAACTCATTCAATTTCAAGTGATGGTCACGTGGTCACCGTGGTCATGGTCATGGTCACCATGGACACGAGGACCACGGAGATAGTGACCACATGACCACGTATCTGGTGAGTTAAGGGGTGGTCGTGGTCACTGCTCTATTTTGACGATATTCGACGAATTAACAGTGAAATCATGCAATTTCAAGTGGTGGTCACGTGGTCACAGTGGTCATGGTCACCATGGTCACGGTCATGGACACAAAGACCAAGGAGTAAGTGACCACGTGACCACGTATCTTGTGAAATAAGGGGTGGTCGTGGTCACTGCTCTATTTCGTCGTCTTTCGACGAATTAACAGTGAAATTATGCATTTTTATAGTATGGTCACGTTGTCACCGTGGTCATGGTCATGGTCAACATGGTCACGGTCATTGTCACGAGAACCAAAGAGGCTGTTACAAATTGACAACGTCTTTGGTGAGTTGAGGGGTGGTCGTGGTCACTGCTCTATTTCGTCGTCTTTCGACGAATTAACAGTGAAATCATGCATTTTCATAGGAAGGTCACGTTGTCACCGTGTCATGGTCATGGTCACCATGGTCACCATGGACACAAGGACCACGAAATTAGTGACCACGTCAACACGTATCTGGTGAGTTGAGGGGTGTTCGTGGTCACTGCTCTATTTTGACGATATTCAACGTATTAACATTGAACTCATTCAATTTCA
>ARYC01004191.1:0-20124 GCA_000711775.1 Oxytricha trifallax
TTCAACTCAGGGAACTGGCGATAAAACATAATAGCTCGTTAGTCGAGAGAGAGAAGTGAGCCCAATACTTCAAAGTTTTTTCATTAATAAGATAGTCAATATGCTTCTATAGAAACTTAGACTTCCTCTTAGGCAAAGAACTCAGCTATTATTGCTTTAATTATACAGCTTTCAAGCAGTAAAAGAGAACAGTTGAGGGACTACGCTTTAAGAGCAGTGCAATAGACTTATAGTTCAGTACTGGTTTGAGTTATTCACTGTATATATCACATCCATAACGCAGTTTAAACACTAAATCTATATACACTTCATCATAAAGACCCCAAAAGCTTGTAATTTTAGTCTCCCATTCAATTAATAACCCCAACCCCTAACGAATTCCCTACAAATCAAAGCACTTATAAACCTCACTAAGGGGTTTTGGGGTTTTGAATCATGGATGAAACTGCTACAGCACCGAGACCAATTTTAAACAGACTCTAAGCTTCATCGTTTTCTGATACCTCACTAATACTCAGTAAAAATGCACTTAAATACTCAGATGTAACTAAGAATGCTGCTGATATTTTTCTACTATAGTGAAATGAAGCCTTAAAGCCTGCACGAAAAGTAAGAGCAATCACCTGAATTCCCCTCTGCCTTTTTGGGAATTCTCAGGGGACTACTAAATAAGCTAGTGTGGCTTTCTCTTCACACTATCAGAACTATTCAAAGTTGAAGAGAAATACTTTGATCGTTGCAAAACAGTAAGATTTCGATGACCTCAACACTATAGATATACTTTAGAATGAAAAGATTCTTAAGGGATTGAAATTCTGTGTTTTTCATAGAAATTTGAATATTTCATATAACTAAAAAATTTAAGAACTCAAGCCATCACAGATTTGGTACTGTTCTTGTTTAAAAATCACATAATACTTACACAATAATTCTTGCATTTAGTTTTCTTTCTCTCTAATTTTCATATTCTTTTATAAAAAAGTTTTATGAAGCAATTAAACTTTTTTGAAAATAAATGATTCGTAAAAATAAAGAAATTTCAATTAAATTGTATAATTTAAATTATTCCACTCTTTTAAATAATATTTTAATGAACTCTATGATTTTATTTAAAAGTTTCTGTTACAAAATCGGACATTTTATAAGTGGAATGTAAAATTAAATAAATTTATTTTTTTATATTAAAATTAATGATACTTTTATAAAGAAAATAATCTGGAATAATTCCAATATAGTAAAATATCATTTCGAGCTTCAAATATTAAAAATTAATTATAAATCAAATTAAATTAAAAAATATAATCAATAAATTTGTTTAAATTATAATATAATTTAATGTTAAAAATTAATATTTATTTTTAGTTTTATCGATAAAAATTATTAATTCAATACAGAAGAAGTATGTATACAAATTAAGTTTTTTCTTATTAAATATTAAATTTGAAGATTCAATAACTTTAATTATAATTTTTAATATAGAAAAATAATTTATGAAAAATTGTAAATTTTAATATTCAAAAATTGATTTGCGTACAACGAATATTTATTTTTACAAAAACTATAATTTATGAAAACATTATTTATGGAAGTATTTTCAAATGCTAGTTTTGTAAATCTTAATTTTAAATTTAAAAACGATGCTTTTAATATAATAGATAGAATATATATTTATTAAGACTTTTCCTTTTCATACAAATATCATATATTTACATACCCATTACAAAAATGAAAATAAATTCTAAAAGTTTCATTGATTTTTATCCACAAAAGTTTATTAGAGTAAACAAGTTTAAAATTACTTTTCTTTAAAAAACTTCATCACTTAAATTAAATATAACTACCAATAAATATCATTAATTCGTTATTAAAACCAAAAATCCAGTTGATTTGAAGGATTTAATGATTGTATGTTGTTATGATTCTTTCAAGATTTTGCTGAAATTATTTCTTTTAATTGTCTTTGGCTCCTAATAACACTTGTTTTTACTAAGAAGCACTTAAAATAAAAAGATTAACATTTTTGGATTTATTTAAATTTAATTGATACTTCATCAATTAGTATTGTATTTAATGACGAAATTTAAGTGCTTATACAGTAATTTTTTATTTGTAAAAATCTCTATGTCATTGAACAATTTATATATTCATTAAATAAATTAGCAATATTATATTTAAATTAGATATTGTTTAATAAAGAATTTGCAGAAAGTATAGATAATTATAAAGAGCCCTTCAAAAGTTTGAATTACAAATTAATATACAACTTATATTTAATGTGATTCTTTCTTCCTGTAAAATTATAAAAGGTTTATAGTATTAATTTTACAGAAATTAATAAGGGAATCAAAATAACATTAAAATATATTAAATCCTTAAATCTTTATATTTTCAGATTTTTAATCATATCTACTCATTTAGCATGAGGCAATAATTAATGATCTATCTTTGAATTTTATCTTTAGTGATCTAATTAGATACCCATAAATTATCTGATTAATATTTATTAAAAAATATAAATATTTTAAGAACTCAATATTTATATGTGATTAATAGAATTTTTTCAAAATTATAGTTTTTATTCAATGATTTAAGAGTTATAATTTCAAAACTAGCTCTCAATACTTCGTGCTCTCATTTTAAATTATTATATTTTTATATAATTGATGTTTAGGATTGATTTTTATTTTGTTATTCATTATTATTTCTTATTAAAGTAAGTTATTTTAGAATTCTTTAATTTTCCCAATAAAATAGACTAAGCGTAGTCCATATTTTAAGCATCTTCATTCAAAAATCTTATCATATTTTATATAGTCCTTTCTGATTTTAATTTCTATTTTAAGTCATTTTAATGTAATTTAGAAACTCGGTCGTAGATCAAAGAGAATTAACTTGAGTTTTATTATTGAAAAGTTTTTGTCCTCAATTGATCTTTTTGAGAGCTCATGCTATTATTGCCTTATGAAATTACTTTGAATCTTAGATTGCTATTTATTTTAGGCTATGTAAATAAAATATTTTGATTTTATCTTTGCTTTTCTAATTCAGGAAATTTCTTAAGTACTTTAGATTATTTCGTGATGTCATAACTTCTAATATTATAAAATAAAAAATATTTGTAATTTTAATTTTAGTTTAATAGGCACTGAATCATTTCACTTTTACTAATCTTTAATTTTTTTAATATTAATGATACAGCACTTCTACAACATTTATTAGTATTAATGCATCAGTCTCAGATACATCAGTTTAGCCATCCTTTTGCAGTAGTTTCTGTATTTCTTTGATTTCTCTTTCATCCTCTGTTATTTTCTCTCTTTAAAACCTAATCGTTTGGCTTAACTGATCTTTTCTACACTTATGTTTAGTTTCAGTTGATAAGTCACTTTCCCATAAGATAAAAGGTATGGTTATTTGGGGGGGGGCAACACCTGAACCAGTAAAGTATATTCATATTTCTACCTCCTTAAAAGCTCTATATATGCACGACTAAGGTCAAATAAGGGTCAGTAAATATGAATACAGCATTAAAAATAGGTATAGACAACTCCATCAGGTCCATATGATAAAGTTTATTTATGAAAAAATTATAATAAAATACGATTTTTTTAATTGATTTTTTAAAAAATTATTTTGTAATATTTTCTTAAATTTTGATTTAACTAAGTGTTATACAAGCTATATCCCAACAAGTGACACATTTAAATTTATAAAAGAATGCTAAAATCGTATTAAGATATACCTCTCTTGTATTAAATGTGTCACTTGTTGGGATATAGCTTGTATAACACTTAGTTAAATCAAAATTTAAGAAAATATTACAAAATAATTTTTTAAAAAATCAATTAAAAAAATCGTATTTTATTATAATTTTTTCATAAATAAACTTTATCATATGGACCTGATGGAGTTGTCTATACCTATTTTTAATGCTGTATTCATATTTACTGACCCTTATTTGACCTTAGTCGTGCATATATAGAGCTTTTAAGGAGGTAGAAATATGAATATACTTTACTGGTTCAGGTGTTGCCCCCCCCCGGTTATTTTAACCATTTGTGTTATTTAAACTGAATTCTATAGTTTTCCTTCTAACTGCTCTTTCTTTCACTTGCCTTGATTCTATACAATTTATTATATAAATCTTCTCTCTTATAATTAATAAAATTTTTTATCTTTCTTCATGATACTTTTCACATTCTAATTACCAAAGGAAGGATCTAGACTTTCTTAACCCTTAACACTTAAAATCCTTTTAAATGAGATCTATCAATGTTATAATTAGTTTAAGGTGTTTCAGAAATTTCTTAGAATATATGATTTAATCTAACTATTAATGTTGGGGTAGATTCTTTTAGTGAATAGAGAGCCATTAAAAGAGAAATTTACCTTTCTTTATAGTAAATGTGCACAGAGTCTTGCTACTAAACTCCAACATATCTACTAAAAAATTATTCATTAAAAATATGGCGTTTTCAATATCTCTAATATTATTTCTAAAATGCCTTCGAAGTTTTCCTTCATTAAATTATTTATTTTAATTTTTATATTAATTTAATTATAATGAGCAAAGACTGTGATTGGCAATATTTAAAATAACGAGTAAAATTTAAAAGTCATAACTAATTAAATTATGCTAGGAATTCATAGAATTGATAATAGGATCTCCTTTCAGTTTAAACAGTTTACTTATTTAGTATGGTTAATTCATGGAGAAAAATTATGGTAATCATTATATTTAAAACAATCTCAAAAATTATTTAAACAATAAGAGACCCAGGAGTTTTGAATGAAACAAATGTATGCATAACTGGGAGAGGCAAATAGAAGTTTATGATAGATGCATGTTCTAAAAATAATCTTTTGTTTTATCGAATATTGAGGCATTTATCAAAACTCAAAATTGTTTCATCAATGTTAGATATTGTAAGAGCTTTTAGTAAGTAGAAAATCTTTATTAAACTTGAGCACTTAAATCATTATAAGCGTTCATATGATGTAGTAAAAACCTATAAGAAGTTTAATGGGATTTCACCTAAAGTTTTACAAATATTGCTGTGACACTTTAGACAAAAATTTATCAAGGTTCACTAAACATCCTGATATTGTGGATTATCCTTACTATACAAAGAAGGAAATTTATTTGGGATAATTAATGAGAAGAAATCTGAGAGTCAGATATGTGTCAAACAGATTGAGACTCCAGGCCACCACAGTGATTATCTGTTTTTCCTACTAGAAAAATATAGCCAAGAAACCATACTATTTACAGATGATCATATCATAGGCGCAAGATCTGAAAGGAATATTCCAAAAATTATTTTACTATTAGAAATTTTTCGCAGACTTTCTTGAATGCAAGTCTCTAATAGGTAAAAAGGTCGAAAAATGTGAACAAATTTTTAATGGCTCACTTGATGTCTTTTGAAATGAAACATTTTCAAGTTGAAGCTTAAACCAAAGTTAATTAATATAAAACTACAAAAGAAAATAAAGATAGAAAACTAGAAAAAGCAGCTTAATTAAGCATTGGATTTATTTTTATAGATGATAGGCTCTTGAAAAATTTACAGTCATAGATCTAAATGTGATGTATCAAAGAAGGGCAAAATAATTCATTTTGCATTAAATTATATGGGTAAAAGTATAAATAAACCTAAAACTTATATTTTATAAAGAAAATTATCAAGAAGATTAAAGAAACTTGAGAAAGAAACAAATTATTATTACATGAAAATATGTATGAGTATGTAAAAACTATGATAAAATTATGCTGATAAAGAATTAAATTTGTTAATTAATTTATGAACAATTTTATTTGCAAAATTTTCTCTACAAGTTGAATTGATTTTAATAGTATTTTTAATTAAAATAAGCTATTGAATCATTTATATTTATATATGAAATTATAAGAAAAATTAATTAATAAAAACAAATTATTCAGTTGTTATTATAAATAGATAATTTATTGTTAGATCGAGTCATGTTAAAATGAGTAAAAATAGTTTTTAAATACCCTTTAGTTTTATTAATTTATTTTTAAAATGATTTTATTTTATAGCATTTAATTATTATTATATTTATTTTATAATTATCATAACTAAACATTAATGATTTGATTGCTTGATAATAAATAATAAAATTTTAATAATCATTTTAAATCTTTTCAGCTTTTAGGACATAAATGACTCTGTTTAAACGATATGAGTCTATACAATCCTTTTGGGACATATTTTTGCAAACCAGTCATAAACCTTATCTTTAACAGCTACATTTTTAATGCAAAATGAGCAGGTATCTTAACCGTCTTTCTTCTTGAATGTGATTATTTTTTTATTTGATCCAGTTACAGTTAAATCTAATTTTTCTTGTATTCCTAGTGTCTCTAAACTAGGTTCTCAATGAACTATATGCTTTTGACTAATAAATCAGTTTCAACTTTGAAATAATCAATGTAGTCAAAAATTTCATCTAATATCATCTAATCGACTCCTCATTGCTTGGGGATCACCATTCTTTCTATTCATTCCCAAATATATATATTCGGTTGAGAGAATTGCAATTTAGTTTCCATGTCTCTGCTGTTAGTTTACAACTGACTAACCTCTTCCTCCTAGCAATCTCTAAAGGCGTTATTATTTCATTGGTTATTGTCTCTTATAACTTTTGCTAAGTTCTGTTTTTATACGAAAGACTTCATTAACTAGTTAGCTCTGTTATTAGATCTAAAATCATTCACATTGGCTTAATATTGATAAAATATAAAATAATAGGAAATATTTAAATTTAAAATGAAAAAAACAGACATAATTTTGTTAGTTGTAAATAGATATACAAGTTATTCTCTTAAAATTCTGTAAATATAATGCATCATTGCAAATTTATTCTGAGTAAATCACTAACTGCTCTCAATTATATTATAATAAGGTGATTTATTTTTAGAATTTCTAAAATAATTCTATTATAGTTAAGCAGATGGTAGTATGTGTATTTACAAATTAAATTAGTGTAAGCATGTTTATTGTGATATATAATTTACATGATTTTAGGTATTATTATAGATCCTTAAAGCCGAATATCCTAATGTCATTGTTATTTTCAAATCAGTTGTAACTTGAAAGTCTTTTCATATTTGATTCTTCAGTTCTAAATATTATGTCTTAATGTATGTGAGCAATTTAAACAAAAATATGACTTTAAATATTTTACTTACGTGATAAGTAATGAATTATAAAACCTCTCTTGTCCTATTTTGTTTTGAGACTATCTAATTATATTACGTTTTAATTTTAAACAAATGAATTTCTTAAATTTGAAAAATACATAGATTATACTAAAGATCATATGATAACAAATCTTCAATCCCTTATTCTAATTATACTAAAATCTATGTTCTATAATTCTTCACTGACAGTATCAGAATTGGAATCAATCTCATATTTCTATAAAGAAGTATAGGCTCATTCAAAAATTTTAGTTAAAAAAATATTTAAAAATCAGATGTCTTTTCAAATTCTCGTTTAACCTCACGTTTAGATTATTAAGTTATCTTAATTGTCTGAGAAAATTCGCAAATAAATTATTTTAAATAGTATTAGGATAACTTATAGGAATAAAATTCAAAGCTGTGCTTCTATTTGAATTAATCATAATCATATTTTCATTATATCTGAGGTTTTAATTAGAATATCCTATTCTTGATGAGGAATTATATAGAGGTCTAATTAGATTAATTTCCCTTAAATATTGAAAAGGAGAATTATTTCTTACTTAGTTTGAGTATCTATTATTTAGATTGGTGTTATTAATTGGATCATTACTTCCTCTAATTGTTTCTTTTATCTGATTGCCTGTTACTAATCTAGATTATTTAATAACAGGAGTAGAGTATTATTCTCTTCAATAGTATTAAGCTAATTTATTCTAAATTCATTAATAGGAACAGCTAATCTTGAATCAAATAGCCTTCCAATCACTCGATGCTCTAGTTTCCTATTTCCTCTAACTTAATATGCTACATTTTTATTTTAACTTGGCATGTTATTATTTGTAGCTAGCACTAAATCTAATCATAATCCTTGCAATTAGCCTACATGTTCTTGTCTTTTTAAAGCAAATTTATTTTATAAATCAAAACTTGAATCTAGAAACTAAATTCATAAATAAATTAATTTAATCAATTAGTTAAATTTGAAATAAATAAAATTATTCATTGTAAAATTCATATATATATATTTATCTTACTCTAACTGCTGAGAAACATCCCTCATTGTAGATTTTATACATAAACTTGATAATTCTGAATAGGTATAAAGTGTTTAATGAGTGATCTTGGTTCATATAATTTTTCCCAAGGTTTACAATATTTGATATATTACTGATTTACTTATTTTATTTATTCTTGATTTTATAAGAGGGTATATAGAAAGTATATTGTTATTTTCAGAAGCACTAAAGTTTAGATACTTCGAATCACTGTTTAATCTATTGCTTTTGTCATGTAATTAAGTTACTTGTTAATTCGATTTTGATAAAACTTAATTTTAATTAGTAATTATTGACATTTTAGTGTTAAAATCATCAAAATTATTGGTTGAGATGTTCTGTTGACTATCGAAGTGCAGATCATATCTAGAGTTATCATCTCTGAATATATGAGTTCGAGGTGAATTAGCTTTTGGCGATTTCCATCCATACTATTCTCATCGATGTCTTTGCAACTCGACCATCTAAATATATAATCTTAAGCTGCTTTATTCCATTCAATTAGTTGCATCTCTTTTTATTCAAATGTCATTTTGACTAAGAAGAGCCAGTTTCTAGTAACAATCTGGGATCATTGCTAAACGGTATATAATTGAATATTGTTTGGAAATTCTTAATTTAAATTCTTTAATTGAGATCAATTGGAAACTCTTCATTTAAATTGCTCATACTCATCTTACTGTTCAATGATAATTTAGCTTAATTATCCTCTTGTTGGTTTTGGAAGATCTTATTAGAGGAAAATAATTCATCAAAGTTTTGTATAATTGTGGCAGCTGGGCATGCATTTAAGGTACTTTTATATTCCTTGCATTTAGTTGAGTTGATTTTCAAAAGTATTCCAATTTCTTTCTTAATTGTATCACAAAATGGGCAAATAAATACAGTTTTTTAAATGTTAATTTTCGAAAATAATTGCTATTAATAATTTTGATCTTTGAGTCAAGTTCTTATATTTTATTATTGTAGGAATACATTTTATATGGGAGAAAAACAAAAATCAACTTAAAGTAAGTCTAGCTAATTTTAAAATTCTTTCCAAGAATACCATTCTTTCAAAATCTTTTGAAGTTAGCAGCTAATAATTGATATAATTTGTAATTCTAAATTATTTTACAAAATAAAATGTACTCCTGCTATATTAAAGGCAAGTATGATGTCATTTATTAATTACTGATTGCTTTTATAAATAATTCCTCTTAATATCCCTGAATAAAAGCTTGTTTCTTATTTCCCTTGATCTTTTACTTCATAATGAGATTTGCTTGGTTAAAAATATCAATGCCTATTGATTAATTAAAGTTTTTGATATGCTTTAATTATTTAAATCTATCAGAAGATAGCTATTTCCAAGCTAATTTTTAATAAATTGCTCAAGCTTCTAGTTTTTTATCAGGTAAATTAAGCAATCTTTTTTAGTTTTTTTTCATGATAGTTTCAGTTTACTTTTTAGCAGTTTATAGATTTGAACACAATTGAGGAGTTGAGAAACTTGGATTGATTACTGTGGAATATTATATGATCAGTAATATTGACACTTTACTATCATATTTTTTAACTGCCTCTCTATTTAGATATTTTAGAGGAACTTCTTTTATCTTAATTCAACCCTGAGATTAACGAGTTATTGGAAGTATCTCTATTTAATTCAACTATTGATTGGCTCATTTGTAGTGGGTTCTCATTTTATTAGATTAAATTTAATTATATAAAAATGCTGTCTTGTAGTTATGTAGATAATGAGTAGTAAGTGATATAAGACAATACTACTGAGGCAGTTATTGTAATTATTTCATTTTATATTAAAATTAAAATAAATTAAATAGAATATCTTGATCTAAAAGTATAGTAGTATAATGGTAATTAAGTATGAAAATAAAACATAAAAATAAATTGATTATACTCTTACCCAGCAACTGCTAAAGTCATTTCATGATCATTTTCTCAAGCTAAGAATCTCCCATAATCTGCTGTTTTACAGCAATTCTTTGATACTTATCCTGTTTATATATTCAAATAATATATTTACTTACCTTTAATTCTTTGATTTTTTCCACAGATATTTTTATTTTCAGGTACTCTAAAAAGTGTAGTTTTATCTATTCTGTTCTTATTGTGAAATTCCTTAATACAAATTACACTTCTTTTTGATTTACTGATAGTATTTCTTGGGTTATTACTTAACTATATCTATGACTTTTAAATGTCTCAATCAAGATATAGTGTATACAATAATATTTGTAATGATATTGCCTATATCTTTCCTCTTGGCTATTACATAATTCATGTTTTGATCATCTCTTAAACATATTCTAAAGCACTTGGATACATTAGCAAATATTTCTTAATCTAAATCACTCTTATAATTTAAATCATCACCTCAGTAAAATGTTCATGGTTTAATGCTATGTGCACTCTTTATTCATGCCTTAGACAACTGGTAATACATCAAATGCAATATATAAAGTAACT
The DNA here is from genome assembly GCA_000711775.1 of Oxytricha trifallax. Lineage (NCBI taxonomy): Eukaryota > Ciliophora > Spirotrichea > Sporadotrichida > Oxytrichidae > Oxytricha > Oxytricha trifallax. The sequence continues at coordinate 10,738 of ARYC01004191.1, forward strand.
AGTGGTTTGTCCGCTATTTCAGTACTTCCTTAAATACTGTTCAATATTTCATTTAAACCTTCTTGCATCAAACACTTCTCTAAGTTCTGATAGTTTATTAGCAAAGGCTCAAGAATTGAATATAAGTTAGGTATCCTTTATTAATTTTCATTATCTTTTGCTTAACTTGATAAAACACATTAAAAATATAAAGAAATAAATTACTTATTAAATTATTAAGTATTTTTTTAATTAATTAAGGATTAAATAGAATGAATATTTATTTTATTAGATAACTGTATATTTCCATTTATTATTATAAATTTAAGTTAATTTCCTTAATATAAATTCTAATCTTCTTGGATAAAAAGGATAAAGCTGTTAGAGAATGACACAAATGGTTTATATAACGTTTTTACTATATTAAGCAAAGATTTAAGCATTTTTAAGAGAGCAAAATTTTCAGTATTATAGAGGTCCATATTTTTTACGATACATTCCTGGATAGGCTAGACTGTTAAGAACTCAGATTTCTAATCAATCCAATCCATTATTTTAATTTTTGGTTTTAAGTTGTCATCTTGGTTTCTAAGTTTCCTGGTTTTACTTACATTATGCTCATCTATGAATTTTTAAACAAATGTTTAAAGATTATTAGTTTCTTCTGCTAAGGCCTCTGCATTAACATTTGCATCTGAAGCCTAATGAAATTTTTGTTTTAGTTTTGTGAGTGCTCTTCTTTTATTTTTTATTTCAATAACTTTATTGGACATAATTTCTAGTTTGTGATGCACTTTTTGAGTATTTTTTATAATTCCTGAGTTATTTTGAGATACTTATCTCTCACTAAACAATACATGAATTAAGCTTAATTTAAAAATAAGTAAAGCTGATTATACTTTCTAACTATAATATTAAAACTGTCATTTTCCACTTTCTTAAATATCTATATTATCTAATTTCCCCACGAGCTTTCCCTATTAAATTAAGATTTGTTACTATGAGCACATCAATATCTCCTTATAGTTTCCTAATGCTTTGCTCAAACGACTCAAATTCCAATTTAGAATCCAATGCTTCAAAATCTTTTGTGATTAAATCTGTTTCTATTTTCTGAAATCTGACCATAATGTTCTTTTTATTTTCATCTTATGATTCTATGAAGGATTTCTATAGTTTACTCATGCTCTGTGATATTTATTCAATCTTTCATGGTCTCTTCTAATTTCTCCATTCTTTTAGAATCGATTGTGTGTCAGTTATCTAGATTTTAAGATTTATTAAATGAATTTCGATATTTCTCTTAATATTTTCTGTTCTTGTTATCTATAAATTATTAATCAATAATAGATTGAATTGAATTTAATATCAAACTAGTAAAAAGTATATTTTAATAATTTTGTAGCTTGTTCATTAGATGGAAGTCTATATATATATATATATATAACTATATATATACAGATCAGACCCTAGTTTAATAAACGTTAAGCTTCCAGATTTTAATGTCAGTATTTATGACTTTTAATACTATTAGTTAGATTAAAAATTTATTTCCAATTGCTTTTGTATTGAGACTCCATGTCTTAGCCCCAACTTTACTTTCATAACAGCTACGAGCCGCCTCTGACTTCGGCCAGAGTGCTGCTTCCGTAGAATCTACAATGGGTTGGTGGGAGCTTGCCCCCAAGATGCACTGTCATTCAATATAAAGGGCACTCTATTCGCAGCATTTTCGAGATCATGAAGACCATCTATTACTGTCGTACCATCTATTATCACTGGGTTTAGATTAAGAAGGTTGTCGAGCGGCAATTGGAATAGCAAAAAACTAGAATGTTAGCTAAAGTCGCCATGTAAGATTGGCTTGGATCCCATCTGAGGTCTAGAAACAGTGCGTGATTATGAGAAGCAATTAGGGAAAATTCGAATATTTGGGTGGTACCTCTCCCTTGCCCCCACAATTATCAATGTAAAAAATAAAATCAATAATTATCTCACTAACCAAATTTAGGTAAAAAATCAAGAATTTAATAACCAAAAATGTTAATCGAAACAATTTGAGGCAGTATGACTTTGAAAAATTATCAATTTATCATAAACACTAATATTTATATTTGTTTTTATTCATATTACTATTTGAATAATTTTCCAATTATTTTCATATTTTAACCTATAATATTTTTATCCAGAATTTTGGAGGAAATATATAGTTCACTTTAATAGTAACAAAAAAATCACTTTCATTCAAAAATAAATTGATCCTACATATTATTATCTTATTATTCTCTTTTTTGTTACTATTAAAGTGAACTATATATTTCCTCCAAAATTCTGGATAAAAATATTATAGGTTAAATATGAAAATTATTGGGAAATTATTAAAATAGTAATATAAATAAAAACAAATATAAATATTAGTGTTTATGATAAATTGATAATTTTTCAAAGTCATACTGCCTCAAATTGTTTCGATTAGCATTTTGGTTATTAAATTCTTGATTTTTTACCTAAATTTGGTTAGTGAGATAATTATTGATTTTATTTTTTACATTGATAATTGTGGGGGCGTGAGAGAGGTACCACCCAAATATTTAAGTAAAAATATAATAATAATAATAATAATAATAATATGATCACATTGAGGTCTCTGTGGACCCCCCATCTAAAATATATAATAATATTTAAGGGCAAGCTTTTTTTGTTAGTTTTCAGTTTTTTATCATAAGCATCTGAGTCCGTCTAAGTAGAATTCTGTGTCTTTGAATTTCTTGAACCCTGAATCATTTTTGGAGAAGCTCAAGAATTCACGGTATGCTCTATTAGCCATTCTGAGTATTGTTTCGTCAATCTTCAGGTTGAGGGATCTCAATCCAATTCTTCTTAATTTCAACTCATTAATGTGTGAATCAATGGCATCTTTATAGTCTTCTGGGTCTGTGTCTTTTCTGTTTTAGAAAGAGTGAATTTATTTTAGCATGTTTTTTATGTTTAAATTAGTATGAGAAGTTGTTGAAAGGACGGTCATGCTTAATGTTACTGTAAGTCTATAAACTCATTCAGTGTCCAAGGGAGAGAAGGAACTCTTCCCTTACTAACTACATATGTGGGCAGCCATTATAGCTAATTCTTTGAGTTGTTAGTCCGAATCTTTTAGCAGCTTGTTATTAAAATTATTTACGTAATATTGTCTCACTTTATGGAAGATTTATTTTCTAACTTGGTAGTTGTCAGGTATAAATTAGAAGTTACTGATAAATATATCTTTAATTTATCCGACATTAAGTCCTGCTTTACCTCAAGATTAAGTAAGGTAGTCCAGGGAATTTTTTTTTCATTTGTGAGCTATAGGTGAGCTTAAGTAATTTTATCATTCAAGATTCCTATAATAGCAAAATTGTATCATGGAGACTAGTCTATTAATAAAATACATTCAAAATGGGGAAAATGCAAATTAAAAATATAATGTTGATTATTTAAATATATAACAGCCACTAATTACATATACTTTCAGATCAATTTATATCCCATTTTAGTTGACTTACTTCTATTTAAATTAGCTTAAAGTTATTATTAATATCTACTCACACTTTATTTATTAAAAACATGGAGGCAGTTTTACTAATTAATTTCCAAAGTAATTCTTTTATTTCTAATTTTCTCCAATTCAAATCTCTTTTAGCGCAGTGTCCCAAATAGTCTTAAGTATTTCTGTATTAGTCATCTTCAGGATATCTTCAGGGTATCTTCAGGGTATCTTCCTTCTGTTAACGAGAAGAAAATTCAAGCACTGAGCCATATATTGCAAGTCATAATGTATTCTTAGCTCAAGGAACACCAGTAAGTTAAAATTCTCCATTATTTTGCAAAGGGAGAGTGACTGATAATGCTTTAAATACTATACTTAAACTTTATGAATTTTTCATCAATCTAAACACTCTTGATTTTCTAAAAACTCTAATAATTGTAGTTGCGCCTGCCAAAGAAAGTGATGTAAAAGCTGTCAAAAAAGACACTTAGAAAAGACCCCATAAAAATTACAAAATCAAAAATGTTCCAGCCATCCCTGAAATAAGCTCTTCCTAAAGCAGTAATTTTTTATCACAGCTTCCATTGCAAAAATCGCTGTAAAAATGTAATTGATAATATCAGTCGCGTAGTCTAAAGATTCAGGCTTTTAATACCATTTTAGAGTTAACACCAAAGTATTCAAAAGTATACATATGAAAATAAACACATCGAATGATCTGTGGTTTTAGATTTTGAAGCATAGCTTTCTTGTATAGCTTTAAGTAATCTAGAGCTTTCTTTTGTGGTTTTGAATTAATCACGAGAAGTCTTGTATCAATCCACTCTTTTTGAATGTCTGTTAGCAAGTTGTTGCCTCCTATCTTATCCTTTTCTCTGTTAAAGTTGAGATTACAACACCGACGAATAGATTGAGCAAGAAAAATCCTCCCACTATAATGAAGAATATGAAGAAAAGTACCCAATAAACATTATTCTTGTTCCACCATGACGTAATCGATATCCGTTGCTGCAATGCCTGAATACATATCTGTGGACCAACCTGAAGTACTTGACATTTGAAACATCTTTTAAACAGAATCTAATATATTATCAAATCCAAATTGGCTATTCATCCAAATACAGCCCTGCATTGATACATTCCCATTTTTAATTAATCACCAAAATATTTGGAAGTGTAATCCCAGTTTTTTTGCAAAAAAAGAACTTTTCTTTAAAGTTACTAGTTGCTATGATTCCGAAAATCAAGAAAAACAGCAGTGTAATGATTGTTACATTTGCAATACTTGGAATCGCTTTCGCTAAAGCTTTGACTGCAACCTTTAATCCTCTATTCTACTAATTAAACTTAATGGCCTAGTTACTCTTAAAACTTTAATAACCTGAATATTTCCAACAAGTGGGGTTAAGGAAATTATCGAGAAAATTCTGATAACAAATCAAGCATATTCCAAGAATTTCTCAAATAGCTTGGTCGTCCATTAATAATTAATCCAAAAGCTAAGATTTTCAGAAAGCTTTCCAAACTAAACACTGAAGTTGTTATAATATCAATCTAATTCAAAGCAAATTGTAATAAGCCATTCGGATCATTTAGGGGATTTTCTAAAGCCAATTAAACTGATGAAATCAAGATGACTATTATGATAAAGTGATCAAATTTACTGTTTGTTTCAACATCAAATATGAATTATCTAAACTTGCTTTGAATTGATAGCATATAAAGGGATTTCCCATCAAGGTTCAAATCATTATCAATTCCTGATATCGAGGTAGAATGATTGAGCTTTTTTACGATTTTTGAAGAATTTTCATTCAAGCTATGTGAGGTGTTATCTGATGGAGTTATTCTAGCACTTTATGAAATACTTATAGTTAAACTCTTTATTCTATTTGCTTATTTTTTCCCTTTTTCTCTTTGTCAACTCATCCTCCAAACAGAAGAACTCTGTTAACTTTAGTTAAATGTAACTCAAGAACTACTCAATTTTTGTAACTTTTTGGCTTGGTGTCCTTACTTCTTCAAATATTTACTTAATTTCTTAGCTTAGAGAATCTTCATCGAAATTTTCGAGTAAAATAGCAAGGAAAAGATTTAGAAGGATCTTCTTCCCTATTATAATGATTGATAAGAAAATATGGTTGAAACTATGCTGTCAGTTGCTCGGTAATAAATAAAGTATATGCCTGACCATCCACCGTTAGTAAGTACTACAAAAACTGTGGTAAATGCTTCTAAGAAATTGTTAAAGTTTGAAGGTGGATCTATTTCATTTTCCATGTCAATCAAACCTGCTGAATTGAGCTTAGCTTTAAAAGCGTACATTTCCATTCCAAGAAGTTAATACACAAAAATGAACAAGAAAAAGTATTGAAAAAGTACTCACATCTTTTTAATGTCTTCCAAATAGTTTTCAATGGCTGTTACAGCTTCTTCCAAGATTTTGCAAGTTTGAATATTCTCAATAGCCTAAAAGCTCTTAATGCTGTAAATGCTCCTCCAATGCTAGAACTTAAAAGGTAAGAAACGAACGAGTCGACAACACTTGATAATACAATGAGGCAATCAAAACTGTTTAATGGATCAATGAAATAGGATTTTAACCCCAGTCCAGTCAATTTTATGAGCATTTCTGAAATAAAGGTAACAGTGAAAAGAATATCAGCATTTCCCAGAAAGCTATTCAGTTCAACATTTTCAGGATCCTCATCTAATGATAAAATCAGAGTATTTACTTCTTTCTCAAAAGAAATGAATCCTGAGAATAAGTTTGTTTTTAATTCGTGAAAGCCAATCTAAAAAATTTGTTCTTTTCTGCTCTATACTTAGTTATGAAGTTTCTATAATGTTTTGATAAATCCTACTACTAACTCTAAAGCAAAGTTTGAGCAGACACCACGCTTATTAGAAATAAGATACCTGTGAGTAAATCTAAAATTATATCTTTATTTTCATCTTCATCGGTCAGTTATATCTAAAGATCGTACAATCCAACATTTCTCTATTATGGATTAAATATAATTTTTGTACAGTCACTGTTATTCGTTAAAAAAGTTTGGAAGCCCTCGCTCCCATTTGTGAAGAATTGCATATTAATATTATTTCTATCTGGTTCTATTATTCTCGGCAGAAGAAGCTCTTGTTGATAGTCAGCAAACATCACCATATCTGGTATTTATGAGAAAAACTTAGGAGGCCCAGTAGTTGGCTTTACATACAAAGTTACATCAAGAGTGAACGAATAGTTTGAATTTAGTTCGGGATCTAGCGTTGCTTAAAAAACCAGAGCAAATTATCTTATATCCAATAGATATGACGTAGAAAAAAGTTAGGTTGTAATATGCTGGATTATATTTGATAAAATTAGGATAGGATAATCCGTCTTTCATTGTCAAATCATGCTTTATATGATTATATCTGCAATTTTTGCCTTCAATTATGAAAGGTAAGAATTGTACATTTTGAAGAGCACAATTGTTCGGGTAATTATAGTACTTAGGATATCCCGCTTTTGGCATTGGTTTGCATAAACTTGAATCATAGAGCTCTAGGTCTTTAAATATAGAAGGATAAACTGCAATTGTGCTGCTAGAAGCTGTCAAAGTGAGTTTATAGTTTCGATTGTAGGATTTTGCTAATGTTTTATTTAATTTATTGACGATTAAATAGTGATTATTAAACTCATCTGTTGTCGTGCTTATGAAATCTGGTATAACTTATTCATCGTTGTAATAAAGTTAATAGTTATCATTAATGCAATATAATGACCCAATGTTTCTAAACTGACCTATTAATTATATTCTACTTTTAGTGGTGTTTATGTCATAATATAGCTTTTTGTACATACTCTAGGCAATACCTTCAGGCGGTAGAATATACTGTAAAGCACAGTTTTTGTCTGTGATTGAAAGTAAAACAGAAAAGTCAGTGTAGTTTGTCTTAATTACAGTTTAGATTCCGTTTATTAATATTTTAGCCCAACCCACGTATCTAAATTTGATCTCAACACTGTCTGATATTAGTGTACAGTATTACTAGTACACGTAGAAAAGCCTATAAGATGGATCATTTCTAATACAACTCATGTATGTTGAAAGATCTGAATCAACTGGGCTTATAAGTTATAATTCTTCTTCAACTGCGATAAGCTAAGCGCAAGTCGCATTATAAAAAGTAAATTAATTATACATAACTTAAGTACTACTAATCTGCAGATTATTAAGGGTACAATGTCAAGTTAACGAATTGTATTGTATTTAGAATTTAAGGTGCTAGGAATGCAGAGTACCAACAGTCTGGAGCTTTTACTAGCATTGCAACTGTAAACTATTGAAATTGCCTGGACGAGAATTAACCAGAAATTAAAATGTCAACTCGATACGTGTACTAACCCACATAATTCCTATCTGTACATTCAATATAGAGCTACCTTTCTTTTTAGTTTTTCTCGATTACAGAAGTTTCATAATCTTACTACATTCCATCCACAATCTAAGATAGAAATACTTTGACCTCTCCTCTACACTCAGGCATATTGTTTGAATACTTCAAATAAACTGTGCTCTTAAAATCTCCAAGCAAATACGCCTGACCTTCTAAATATTGAATTTTAATCGTATCGGATGAGAATGCAGGGTTATCTAGAAATTTCCTGATTGTAAGAATGAAGCTCTATGTTGGGCTACTCCTTCCAAAAATATCTTTTGTTTGAAATTCAAGTTGTAAAACTATCTACATTTGGTATTAATTCTACAATTCTAGTGTCAATTGCAAGGTGACAAATCCCTATTAATTTGTACGTATTCTGATAAAGCCACTAGATTATCTTTCATATGAATCTCTACATAAGTTAAATCTTGTATGCATCCACTGAGCTTTGTCATTGAAGGATGCATATTATAATTGAATAGGACTGTTGTGGGTGCGATATTATCAGAGACTAAATAAATTTGCTTTTCAATGTAAGGAGGATAGAGGGTGTAGCTGTGAGCCACAAAAGTTGTGCTAAAAGAGCTTGTATTTCTGGTATCAGCTATTCCAAGTAAGAGATTGAAATTCTATCTTTTCTGCTGTCTCAAGTCTATGGTGTAAGTGTTGGAATATTGTGTAAAGCCACTAAACAGGCTTCCATTATCACCTAAGGTTAACAATGAAGATGGCTGTAACTGTAGACAGATTGATTATCCACGAGAATGACTGAAGTAGAGTTTGTAACATACATCACATCAAAAATCATTGGTTTATTGACAAAGTTGAAGTAAGTAATTCCATATTTTGTACCACTCATTGGAAAAGATGAATAGAAAATAGGATCTTGTGAAGTCACTAATGCCTTCCTAAATAGGTATTGATGTTGAGTATCTAATATTTTTGTTGACCAGCTTCCTTTACCTTTAAATACTGAACTCTCGTCTCGGATTTTCTCAACAGTCTGATAAATATTGTCACCAATTTTAGACAAAAACATTGTCATTATTGTTCTATCATTGACTCAAACTAAATGCTAGCAACTTAGATCATAGATCGTAGTGTCAATATTCAAACTTGAAATTGTTGAAGGATTCAGACTTGATTGATATATTATACTGTAACCTGATTACCATTAGTAATTCGTATTTTTTGGGCTAATACAAGCTGCAAGTGTTGAATCAAAGGAATCTGGATTACTAAAATAGACATCAATTGCAGTTATTACTTTAGTTGTATCTTGTGAACTTTTGATAAAGTCTCTTTTTTAATTTGAAGTTGATTGGGATAGATCTAAGCTTGATAAGGTAAGTTATGTGGCAATGACAGGATCTATGATTTTTAATCCTGAAACGTATATGATATCTTGATCTTTGATGTACTTGTAAGCTTTGTAAATACTGTTATCTCTAGGC
>ARYC01004192.1:0-57184 GCA_000711775.1 Oxytricha trifallax
GCTTCAAATTCAATGTGCTTGGAATAAATTGTAAAAAAATCGAGAGCTAGTTAGGCTTTGAAATTGAAAGAGCATGTGAATTTTAATACGATTTAGATTAGTCACCTGTGCCATCTTTCTTGAAATAAATGGCGAAGAATTCATAAGCTTTAGATAAAAAATTGCTTTTATAATTCAGTAAAGCAATTGACAGAAATGCAACCGACTTAATATAGACGAATTATTTTAATTTTAACCAAAGACTTAGTATTGGATTTGAAGTAGTTGTAAGGCAAATTTGACCAGCAAAAGGTCTATGCTCAGTTTGTCTAAACAATTGAAGGAACTATAGAAAATTTCCTATCTTCATAGCATGTTTAACCTTCTGATTAGTATGATAAGACAGATTTCTTAGATTCAGTATAATCTTTTACCAATCTCTCAAAGTTTCACATACTATGCATTTTCTACGAATTATCTAAAGATCAAGATATTGTACTAGGCAAAGGACTTATTTAGTTATTGAAAGATAGCAGAGCAATCTAGGAGCTAAAGAAGAGAAGAAACATGTCAGATTCAATGAATCAATGGGCAGCATAGATTAGAATAATACTACAGGGGCAGCTAGAAATGAGGCAACTGTGAAGTAACTTTGTCAGAATAAGTTAATGGTAATCGTCTTAAATTTAAAGAATTATGGCATAAATTATTATAGTTTAACTAACTATAGTTTTTTAACAACTTTAACAAAATAATTGTTGAGTAAGTTGTAAGAACTGCACTCACTGAATTCCAAAAAGTAATGGCTGCTGCTGCAAGTTACTAAGATGCAGCAAGCCTCTTATAAATAAATTTGAAGAATACTTTTATATGTTAATGATTCATGATTTATAAAAAAATTGTCTATACTTAATTTAATTATTAATTTAAAGTCTTATCTTAAAATGTGTAATAAGTTCAACTCAATTTCATTACTCAAACTCAAAGAATATGTTTGTATACTTCGCAATGGCTCATATCATAATAATGAATAAAGCAAGCTTTAGCTCACCTAGAAGGCCATAGCTAAGGTACTTAAAGTCTCAATAAGGTTTGTAAAGGATACAGTTAATAAATATAGAAAGCTCAGACGTATAGGAGGGATTAAGACAGAGTAAGCTAAGAGAGGTCTCATCAATAAACACATTCAATTTTTCACAAAAGATCAAACTCTAGCATCTTGGAAAGAGTACTCTTTATTAACGAGGTGTAAATTATTCCATAGGTATTACCCTGAGGCCATACTCAGTCAGTCATAGCTCCACTACTTGTACAAAAGATTTAAAATAAAGTACAAAGATATGAGGACCACCTATAAGCTCATTCCTGCAAAAACTTAGCTAAATTAAATAAACTAGAACAGAGAGATTTTCAAAGCATCTCGAATACTTAGAATATGTGAAAAAGACTGTCTATTTTGACGAGGTTATCTTCAAGCCATTAAAAGTAGAAAAGAGATCGTGGGCTAAGCCTGGCAACAACTAGGTATTGATCAAAGAAGGTCTAAGGCTAAGCACCATAGCTGTGACAGTCGCAATAAGCATGGACTGTGGAATAGAGGGGTACAAAGTAAAGTTAAAGTCAATGAAGAATGCCGATTCTAAAGCTATGATTGGGTTTCTTGGGGCGTTCAACAAGATAAGAGACATAGTAGTATTCTGAGACAACCTTAGGTCACACCATAGCAGGATTGTTTAAGATCAAATAAAGGCCTAGAAATGGAGTTGTATATTTAACGCTCCATATTCATCCGATTTCCATTTAATTGAGGAAGTCTTCTCATAGATTAAAAAGTCCTATAAGGTAAAGCTTATAGAACATGACTTTAGTTTAAGCGAGCTATAGCATCAAACCATAATAAAAGAGTCAATAGAAGCCATTAAACCAGAAATGGCTAGAATTAAAAATGTAATTCAAAGATCCATAAAAAAATGTAATAATATATAAGCTAAACCTAATATCACTCAAACTGACTTCTATCTCATATGTCTCATCCATAGTCATTCCATGAGCTCGTCATCTGGCTTGCGTTTGCTGATTGAGTCCTCGATTATATACTACTGAAGGGAGTGCGAGGTATATGGTGCGTTGCCTTGTGCTTTTTGCTTAACTCAGGAAATGGGTCTGAAATTTCATGATAGCTCCGTTTTTGTTTATGCTGTCGAGGCTTTGATTTATCTTTTATTAGCGACAAAGCTTTGCCCTTTGACTCTATATATAGTTAATTATGTAAAATATTTTACTAGAGAAGTATGACTCTTACTCTAGGAGGTTGAAGACATCCTCTATTATAAAAATTTTCTCTTTCTCTTCCTCCAAACTTTCACTCTAGCAATTCATGAATTTCATAATTCCAGGATCATCCTTAACCTGGTAGAATATATTTTTGACAGAAAGTTCTTCATAGTATGAAACGTTGAAGAAAATGACATCGCTAGTCTTGAGGAGGTCTTTGCGGCCGGCAAGAGAGTCTTTTATGAATCTCATGGTGACATGTTCATTATGCGGCAAAAATATCCCTCTATAGTAGGTAAATCAACTTATCTTACTGCTAAACTTAAGGAATTTTATCCAATCACTCTTTGATTTAAATTTGCTTTCAAATTCAACAGCGTCATGTCCTAAAACTTGCTAGCTTTCCATAGTGCTATAAAATCAAATAATTATAAATATAAATAAAAACTAACTTAAATTTCTGCCTTAAAATTTTTGTTTCATTAGGAGAATCTTTAATCTTACTATATACTTCAGTAGAGGTCTATTAATAAGGTACCGACCAGATTTTATTTTTGGAAGTGAATAATTATTTTTAATTAGACAATAATAATTCCTATTTAAGCTATAAAATATTTTATTCTATTAAATTATTTATTAATATTTAGTGTGAATGGAAGCACAAGGAGTCCATATCACACCAATTAAAGTATAAAGTGATTTAAAAATAAATTCATTCTTTTTTCATATTTATTACTTTTGCCATTTATAGAATTTAAGAAATAGAAATCTTTTGTTTATAATATTTTAAACAGTTTCGAAAGTGTTGGTCTTAATAGTATAGCGGTAAGTTCAAATTTTTTAACTTAATATAAAGATAATAAAAATTTAAATTCATAATGTTTTGTTTTCTTGAGTGAAGTCCATGGCTTCTGTTAGAAATTATTAATAGATTTAATTATTAATTATAAATTTAATTTAATTTAACCCCATTCACTCTGCTAACATAAGTAAACTTATAAATTATTGCTTAGATTATTTAAATTTATATCAAAACAGTAGACCATCTTAGGGGAATAATTTATTCATTATTAATGTATATTTAAAAGAGGAATTATTATATATTTTATTTAGCTAATGGGTGTTCTTCCTCAATAGGCATTTATTACATTTTTATCATTTAACTATTTTAAGTAAACTAATAATTCTTACCATAAATAAGAATAGGAAAGTAAACCATTAATTATTTAAAATTATTATTATAGATAATATAATCTAAAACCGTGTCGACATACCTAAAATAGACAAAAATGAAACCATAAACCCCTTTAAATAGTTTTCTCCTAAAGTTATGCGGAAAATTCATGACACCTAAAAATTTGAGTATCGAATATTCAAATTTTTGGAAAAAAATGACATATAGATGACCACAAGAATTCTATCTCTCAATAATAAATAACAAATTAGCTATGAAAAGGATTAGCAAACTTCCCATAATAGACTTAGTTAAACACTACACATACCAATTTTACGGATCACGCCATGATAGCTCAGGGGCTCTAAGTACTCATACTACAAACTACCACAAAATATATTCTAGAACTAGGAAGGAGAGGTAAAGTATGTTAAAAAGGACATGCAGTGGATGTGACAAATTATTTTCGAGGAGCAACAACTGCAGTAAACACGAGCCTCCTTGCCTTTAGAGACAGCAAAAGACCAAAGCAATTTAGAAGAAGAAATAGAATTATAATAAGCAAGGTTTTTCTCAAGAACCATGCATAGCTCAAGTAGAAGTATTTAATGGCTATGAGTTGATGCCACTTTAGAGGAAAGTCAAAAATCTTGAGAGAAAAGGAAAAACGCTGACAGAACCAGTAGTGTTTGATGGTGACGTAAGAGATATTAAAATGTGGGAAGAAATAGCAGCAGATGCCATGATAAGATACAATTCACTTTATGAGGTTGTTTTGATGGACCCCGCTTATAAAATAAAACAATTCAGTACCCTACACTACTCTGAGTGATGAAGAAATTTTAGCTATGCCCATAGAAGTTGTCTAAGAGGGGCATTTTAGTACTCTGGTTTGTCAACTAAAGGAAAGATCTTGCAAGAGAATTCTTGAGAGTGCATGGGTATGACTAGGTTGATAAGGGAGAGTGGATTAAGCTTAAAGCAACTTAAAGCTCCACAAAGGCTCAGGTATGTATGTAGCTCACAACAATGAAAGCTTCCTCATAGGATAAAATTGAAACGTCTCCGATATTATGATTTACCATGTTACAGATAATGTGCTTTTTGCAAAGACAGGGAAACACTTGGAAAAGCCGGAATGTATTTACTATTTATATCCAGTCAATGGCTCCAGACTACCTAAACTTGGAGGTTTTCGCTAGACCCAATAATGTCTGACCAGGCTTCACTTCTTTTGGCAACCAGTTCAAGACAGTAAGGAGTTGAATATCTTCTATAATAGTAAATTGTTAAAGTTATAGATTAAAAAATTAAATTAATATAGCCTTTTTATTATAAATCATGATTATAGACAAAATTGGCAGAAACAAACAGTCAATTGATCTAATAAAGAATAAGTTAGATTCGCAGAAAGAATTCTCAAAGTTAAATGAAAACCAGAAGCTTCTGATTTTCTTTATAAACTTAATTTGATTTTAATAAAGATTTAAGAATGTTTGAGGGATAAAATTTCAAACTATAGTTTATATATCAACCTAGTATAATAAGATCCTATGCTGATTGACATTTAAAGTGTGTTAAGACTGTAAGGCAAGTTGAATTAAACAATTAAAGAGCAATTAAGTATCACGGGAAAATACTAAAGAATAATTTGAAATTGGTCAGGAAATTTCTTGGATTGCCAGATGAAGAATAAAAATAATAATTTAAATGTTTTACCAATAAGTTTAAGGTATTTTTCTTATAAAAACTTAGAATTTTTATTAATGACTAATTTATTTTTTTTATTAAAAAAGCGTAAGGACTTTGCGATATTTATAGAATTGTAAAAAATAAATTAAAAATGAGATTAACTTTTTGATTTTATTATTTAAAAAAGAATTAAGAATCTAAAAATTGTGCTATTATTAAATTTTTGTATTCCATTAAATTATTGTAAGCTTATAAAGAAGTCTTTTTTTAATTCTATTTGTATTTTTCTAATTTGGAAAAATCAGCAAATAATTCTTTACTAAATAAATCTTAAGGCAAAGTACCGGAAAAGAGAAACAAAGAATCAGAGCATAGTTAAAAAGAAATTAAAAAAACAGCTAAACTTATGGGAAATTTGCTACCAGAACTACACAAGATTTTATCTGATACTTAGAACAAGAAAGATCTAATCAATATGTTTGTTATTCCCAAAACATAGTATTTTTATTTTAATATTAATGGGTTAGATTTATATGAGCGATTTTTATCTTCTAATAATGCAAGAGACCAAAATCTTTCTTACAGAAGTTTTAAAATGTGGAGAGAAGAAATATATATGGGAAATGATGCAATTTAAGTGATTAACCTATCAATTTATTAAAAAGCTAATAATTAGATAAGTATGCTTGCTAACATATATTAATAGCTCTCTAATTATCTTAGAAATCTAAACACCTTAATTATTAAATTACTTGCATTTTTATTCAAAAATTATTTTGAATAGTATTATGATATTAATCATTTTGATTTCTTCTATAGTTATTTAATATAGTTAATCAATCAATTTTTTTAAAAAAAAGTTAATTATGGAATGTTTGTCTCTAATCCAAATTATTAGAATGTATATGTAAGAAATCATAAAATTTATATTCATTACCCATAGTAAAACATATGAGATATGATGATTTCGGTACTATAGATCTAAAAAGTAAGCATATCAGGTCGTAATAATTATAAGGGATAGCAAGCTATTTTATATTAAAGGATGCAACATGAATTAAAATTTTTGTTAAAATTTTTATTTCTGAGTCCCCTGGAGACTATGGCCCTATAATGTTTTTGCATGAATTTTTCAACACCAAGCAATACGATCCCTAACTAGAGTAAGTATAATTATTGACTAACCATCTTAACTTTTTAGAGTGATGGAAGGAGACATTGATTTTAATGAGATGGGAAAGATAAATTTCTTTGATTTTATCAATTATTGTGAAAGATTTTAATTGCCATTCTAATCTGATGCTGCTAAGAAACTTGAGAAAAAGATCAATAAATAGGAAGCTTATTAATAATATATAAATAAAAATAGTAATTAAATAGATAATTTAAGTTAAAGTGAGATCCAGATTAGATTTGATAATTTATATAGAGGTGAAAAATTGACTTGTGATTTGGTAGAATATACAATAACAGAAATTGACTATTTTGTTAAAGGATTGAAGACTATTCTAAATAGTGGAAATGTTAAAATAGTCTTGTGATATTTTTTGAATTAATTATTGTGAAAAAGCTGCTTTATTCAGAGCTGAGTAAATTTACAATTCCCTGTCACTGGATGGAAAATTTTACGATACAGAATTTGGTCCCAAAAATGATGATAATGAAGAAGGAAACCGACTTTGATTGTAAATCAAATTCTAATTTCTAACTATTTTATTAAAGGTATTGTTTTGGTAATCCTCCAAAGGGTTGTATTGAAATAGATCAAATATCATGATTAAGACCAGAAGAATTTGCTCCAGAGCATGACGCTCAATTTATTGATGATGGTGCTGCTGCAAAAGATGTCAAACAAGGTAAAATAGGAGATTGTTGGTTTATTGGTACACTTTCTGTGCTTGCCACTAGAGATTAGAATTCTTATTAATACCTTTAAAAATTTATATACAAGAGTTGTTGAGAAAAGAAGTTGGAAACATTGAAGCCACAGAGAGCTTTGAGGCAACAAATGAGATAGCTACACTATTCTCTATGGATGTGTACCCTCCATTGTTCCATTTTTACAGGAAAAAGGGAATCTACGTATTTAGATTCTTTAAAGTCTTTAATTGGAGATATGTCATACTTGATAATAGAATTCTTTGCTTTACTAATAGCAATGTGCCAGTTTTTGGAGCTTGTAAAGAAAAACATGAGATCTGGCTACCGTTACTTGAAAAGGCTTATGCCAAAATTCATGGATGCTAGGAATCATTGATATCTGGATTTATTGACGATGTGCTCAATGATTTGACTGGACTAATCACAGAGGAATTGAAATTGTTCCTTCATAATGAGCAAAAGAAGTTCAAACACAAGTCTATTTAGGACAAGTTTGAGTTTTGGGATTATTTAATGAGAATGAAGTAGCAAAAAAGTATGATTTTAATTATTTTATTTTTCTTCATGATGGGCTGCTCAATTGTTGGAGATGTAGAAAGGCAGATTATACAAGTGGAGTCATTAAATTTTATTATGTCATAATTACTATTTTCATGACAGGTATTATGACCGGGCATGCTTATGGAATTATTGATATTTTCGAGATCACAGATAAGTGCAATTTATTATATAATTTATTAGCAAAATGGTTCACAAATTTCTTAGAGTAAAAAATCCCTGGGGAGAAATTGAAAGGTAAATGGAGCGATCAAAGTGAATAAATATAAATCTTCAGACCTGAACTAGATGCTTATATTAAAAGTTTGAAGCAAGATGAGCAATTTAATCTTGACGGAGAAGAAGGAACTTTCTTAATTAACTACAGAAATTGGAGAGACATTTTTAATAATGCTTATGTATGTTTGAACTTTTTGATGATTGGAGTGCAATTAGATTCAGAGGAGAGTGGGATAGCACAACCTCTGGAGCACTTCCATCCCCAATGACTGAAGAAAATATGGTGAGATGGGCTAAGAATCCTCAGTATTTCTTCCAATGTGAATAGCAAACCGAAATCTTTATATCTTGAGCATAACCAGATGGCAGAGCGAAGCAAGAAAATGGCAAATACTATAAGTTCCCTTACTCAGAGCTAATCCATTAAGTTATCTTCTCATTCTTTATGCTCCAGAATGATAAGGCATTGCTTGACAAATTAGATTAAAAAGCAGTAAAAGGCTCCTCAGTACTAAGACTTAACCTTGAATCTGGAAGTTACTTAATTGTACCTTGCACCAGAAATGTTGGAGAATACGGAAAATTGCTTTGTCACTTTATTTCAATTAAGATCTTAGAGATGTTGAGGTCTACGGAGTGGATAGAAAAGACGATCATTAAATTATTTTCATAATATTATACCTAGTTATTTTTAATATGCATTGAATGAATGTAAGTGTCACAATTATTGCCTATATTTCTTTTTATAGACTCCTTGATTGAAGAAGAGACAGAAAAGTACGACAATATTGAATACTGGAAGATTGACTCGACAGAGAAGCGAATAAAGTTTATGATTCAGCAAGAAGATGAAAGTTTGGATATGTCTTCATCGCAATTAATGAACAATTCAAAATCAAATGCTGGCCCCAAGAAGTTGTCATAAGTTATGCATAGATCCACAAGAAAGGCAAACGCAAGTGGTAGTATTGGAAAGAGACTCAATTAAAAACAAAAAATTATCTGAGTTAATTTTTATCACATATTAGGGAGATTATTTTATTTGCGGTTTTAAAATATAAAAAAAAGAATAAAATTAATTCTTAATTCTAAATTTGAATGCTTTTAGATATTCTCTTAGATAAGAAAAGTCAAATATTTTTTTTATAAATATAACTAATTATTTTTTATGATATGAAAGATATAACAAAGCATATGATAAATAATGACATTAAAACAAATATTACAAAAAACCAAAATATATAATAAGTATCATTTACGCTTTTTTTAAATGCTACAGGAGGTGCTGGTAACAATAACCTTGATAGTGAAGACGCATTTGCAAATTATAAAGATGATGATGACTTTATTTAATGATAAATCAACCACTATTTTGTTTATAAGAAATTTCAATTATTTCTAGACGCTTTAATTCTTAAATTTTTTTAATTCTTTAGGTTTTATCATATGCAGTTACTTTTGGTCGATGTTAAAAAAGCTAAAGCGTTTTAAGTTAATTTTTATATATTTGATATTAATTAAGTTCTCATATTTGTGTGCATCATTAATAATAGAAGCAATTTTAAGTCTTTTCTTCTATACCATTAATATTTCACAAAATCAAATCTTAAAATAATTACAATTTATAATAGGAAATCTATAAATTAAAATGAAATTAATTAAGAAAATTGAAAACCTAAAGATGGTGTTCCTGGAGCAGCTGGTTGTTCACTAAAATTCGTAAGTTTCAAAAAACATATCTAAAAGATTTATATTTCAGGAAAATACTAATCGACAGGAGTGGCGACATTAGCAAACCGAAAACTCAAGAGACGTTGGAAAAAGATGGGAACAGCAAAGTAAATATAGACAGATAGAGCAAAATACGAAGGACAATGGAAAGATGATAAAGCTGTTTCTGGATTCCATTTCTATAATTGTCGATACTAATGCTAATATGCTTAATTAGTTTTCATTTTATATTATAGCATTCCCCTTATTTTTCATAAATATTTAAAATGGTTTCGATATATGAAAACCAATATATAACACTTGAAAATGTTTTTAATAAGGAATTTAGAATTTGTAAGTTACAAAAATTAGCTACCAATAGATTTTCAACGTGTTTTAAATTTATTTTTATAAAGATAAAATAATGAATTTTAAAGAAAATTTAATGAGTTAACAAATACTTTATAATTGGACTACTTTAATTGAAATTGTTTTATCTTAAAGTTTGAGGGTTTAAGTTTATGAGTAATAATCTTTTAGTATGATTCATCTTTATCCCTTATACTTAGTTTATTGATATTAAGTATTTGTTTGATAAGCATTATCATCATACTCCTCACCATCTTCATCGTCATATTCATATTAAATGTAAATAATATAATGATTGAATTATTCTCCATCTCCTTCATCTAAATGCTCTTCATTTTCTCCTTACCATTAATTAGTCCTCTAAGATCCCTTGAATTTGGTAGTCCTGGCTTTATTTTTATTTGATATTTTATTGTTTCCTAGAGCTTTCTATATTTTGGCTTGTTAATCTGCTTGGTATTTAGAGTCATTTAGTGGCACATCAACAGTACACCTAAACCTTGCTGATTGATTTACATTTAATCAATATGATTATACAACAAAAATGAGTCTTATATAGGGTTATTGATTTGTTTTCCTTAATTTAATTCTAGGTTTTACAGGTGGTATTTAGTGCATTATTCTACGATTTACCTTACGTCTTATTTTATCCAAATTTATTAAGATTATTAAGTTGCTGAGTTTTAGTACCTCTTTGATTATTTTCCAATCATCCTCATCATCATCGTCCTCGTAATCTTCATCTAATTCCTCCACATATTCTTCATCATCCTATCCAGCTTGATCATCTATTACTTTTATTTTGTCTCTTGTCTCATTCTTGTCATATTTCAAGTGATTTTGTGACAACTTAGCTGCATCATAGCTTGCATATTTCAGATCATAAGAATATCAAAACACATCTTTATGATCAACTTTGTACTTAATTAACTCTTCATTAAGTAACTTAGCCTTTTGATTGAGGTTCATCTTTTGCTTATTTTTTATTAAGTTTTGATCTTATTCGTCATCACTGGTCACTGAGGGACAATGCTAGGAATTAATGTGAATAAGGGTTTCAAGGATTCAGTGTTCCAATATGCTTTTATATTAGTTTAAAAGAGTTTGAATTCGAGAGTGTATCGCAGTCAAGAGTTTGAATTCAAGAGATGTGGTGAATCAATAAAAAAGAGAAGACTTCTGTCAAAATAATATATTATCTAAAAAGCAGCCATATTTTTAATTGGTGGATGGTATATTCATTGTCAACAGAATTTAGATCTTCATAATGGGAAATGTAGGGCATCTTCTGAATAACATTATTTGCATGACTAAAGAATTTTGAATACGGTAGATTCATAAAAATAAATCTATTATACAAATCAAATCTATTATAATCAAATTTATAGATTCTCTCCGGTTCATTACTTTGAATCCTTTTATTAGTTAGGACAAAATCTATCAATATATAATTTCGAAATGAAGAACATCAAGAGTATCATTCTTTTTTTTTTAAAGTTTTTAATAAAAAACTACTATGTGTAATCAACCCCTTATTCATGTATTTCTATCATCATAAATACTTCAAACAGGGTTTTTTTTGGGGTTGGTCTCAGCTTAAGTACCACACAAAGAAATGGTTCATTTCCAAAACCCTCATGGAGGCGATGCTCTCCTACACCTTAAATTAGTTTGCTATTATTGTTCATTAAATTTTAATTAGTATGAAACAACACTTAATAGGGTCATCGATGCAATCTCTAGGCTTAGATGATCTATAAGACGTAATTGTATTCTTAGAAATTTATTTTTTTTAAAAACATTAAATGCTTATTTTATGATTGTATTTTGATAGTTTTATCTATAAATTATGAAACTGTCTACAGTATATATATTCAAAATCCTATTTTTATTTTAAAGTGCTTGACAGACAATAAAATCTCGTTTGGAATCAGCTAGGAAAACAAGCAAATATAAAGTAATTGGACGAGCAGGCAGAGGAATGTCTCAAACTTATATGTCAAGTTACTAGCAATAGAAATCATAGTAAAATATCAATATTATGTTAAATGACGATAATTTGCTCTCTTCTATTTCAAGTGTAAGCCTTAAACTAATTAAATAGCACCAATTACTTCATTTTCCCTGAAATTAGGTTTAAAAATTTTAAGTTTGTATTTAATAAATAATCATTTGTGTTTTATAGTAACCATAGAGAAGATTTTAAATTGGGTAGTAAATGAAACAGTGAAGGAAAAAGTATTCTAGCAACACTGATAACAGCAACAACTTTCTTAGTAAAATATGTAAGCTCGAGCTCTATCAACATCAGATCTTGGTTTACCTGGATCTCAAACCCAACGAAGAAACAGATTTATATAGTTTCTTAATTTAGATTAATTGTAATTTAACAAACAGATGAGTGGGTCTATGAACTCCATTCAAAATTAATCTTTGTATTCTGACAGAAACTCTCAATATAACTATTACAATATTAGATTTAAATATTATTTTAATTATAAACTGAAACATTATTATTAAAAAATGGCAAACGATACATAGAATTTTTCCACTTTAAGATATCAGGTTTTTGACTTGATCTCATAGATGAATAATCAGAAATACTCCGATAAAAACAAAATACTCTAGCAATACAACTCCAATTTTAACTCCTCGTACTCCATCCCCAACAACGACAACCTAAAGGTTACAATTTTAAAAGATCACTGATCAGTAAAATTTTAACTACCACGAAGTTGGTGTAGATGTAATTCAAAGCAGAAGTAGAAATTACCTAAAGTATGTGTTTTATAAATAATAGAGCGCACTTCACAGGTTAATCCCCTAAATCTAAATTCCTGAGAGTATAGAGGAATAACAACAACAACTGGACATGCTGAATAAACAGAAATCGTTGATAACGAACCCTGATATGAAAACTTCCATTACCACTAGCATCAAAAATATCATGAGAAAGTAGGATAAAGATATGTTCACTCAATCAAGCAGATTATTCGTATTTATATAGATTTTAAAAAACATATTTTTTAATAAATATCATAACTTTTAATATTTATTATAAATATTGTTTTCCGCTACAAACAGCGAAAGAGGAAAATATCTCATAATTAATTAATAAATAAAGAAAATAACTTCAATAATCATTATCATCATCGTCCTCATCAGAATCGTTCTTCTGATTCCCATCATAACCCTACTGCTCATAAATTTTTAAAATTTTCAAAAAAATAGTTGACTTGTTTTATAAATATAGTGAAATTATCTCATGTAATTATATAAACACAATTTATTATATTATGAATAAACTGAATTATTAAAAAGATGTTAATATTAAAATATTAGAATTTGTTTAAGTTTGTTTTGCATTCTAAGATAATAAACATCTTTAATTTATTAAAGTTTGTGATCTAGTCAATAGTATACAAGTAATGTATAATTTATTCATTAAAAATCAAGAAATAATATTGAATAAACACGAATACTCTTAGCGAAGAAGTTTGAACTTATTAAATATGCATAATATAAATTAATTAAGTTTTAATTATTATTATATTTAGACCATATATTTTAAATATCACTCATTAATCAAGCATTAATTTTACTTAAAAAGGTTTAATAACATAAAAGTGAAAAAGTATTGACTATTTAGGTTATGTGTATTATCTCATATGCATAATTTTAAATAGCCTTATTAAAATAATCAAAGAATAAACTATAAACATATTGAGAATAGATAATCAAACAATAAAACTTATTTATTAAATGTAAGGCAATCTAGAAATTCTCGACTACTTTTCTCGATTGCTTAACATAATTTGAGGAAATTATAGCTAATAATTTTTGATTAAGTAAATTAAATATTATAATTGATCAAAGTAACTTTCTGTATTAATTCTTATAATTCGACGAATATTTAAAATTTTTACCAAATGTTCTCACCGATTGATGAACATGATAATGATGAAGATAGACTTCGCTTCTTATTAGGTTTGTTAACTGAATGTTAATCTTTATCCTCCTTTTCTTCCTTTTTATCTTCTTCATCATCGTCATGCAATAACTTTAAATACTTTAATTCTTATGATTTTGCATTTTCAAGTATTACTTCTGGATTTACTTCAAATCATTGAATATTTTCTCTAGGTCAGTTTAGACTGTCTATATATCTTGTTAGACAAGTTATTTCAAACTTAAAAACATATTAAATTATGAATAATCATTGGGATTCTATGATATATTGAGATAAGCTTTATGGTCAATTTCATAGTAAAATTTCTCATAAATTCCCATTTTTTGATTTACATCAATAAATCAATGATATTAGTGTTGGATGTTGAGTAATCCAAAATCTCTTCATAAAATTAAACAATTTCTTTGATGATTTCTTGCGGTACTAACTGACTTTTCCAACTGGCATAATACAACTACATGCCATAGATCAGCACATCATCCACGAGGTCCTCTTCCTAAGCTTCAGAGAGCTCACAAAAGAATTTTATCTTCGCTTTTTAAAGTTACTTCTATATATGTGGATTTTCCTTTTCAACTTTCTCTTTTTGGAAGTAACTGGCAGATATACGCTTGCCAATGATATTCAAAGAATTTAGATTTTGGATTATGAAAGAATAGGAGTCAGCTTTTGTCTTATCAAAATTTAGAAGCTCGTGTAGGGCTCTGATGTGACAGATGGAACCTCTGATGTACCTTAAAAAGTAACCAGTCAAAATAGAATTGAATTTATGATGATATCCTGATATTGTCAAACTTTTTAAAGATCGAATTTATCTTTAAATAATTTTAAAGAGTGGAGTCATCGAAAATAGGATTTTGATCAGTCTCAAACTTGGAATTGTAGTCAATTATAAATGGCATCTAGCACATTTAAATTTATTCACCGAAATTTTTCATAATTGTCTTATTTGCCGTTTCAGCTGAGTACATGTAAAACAAAGAGGTCTAGCAGAGGTAGAACAACTAAACCATTAATTTATAATTCAATATTTTAAATTAAGTAAGATTTCACTTATACGTGAGGAATTTAATAGATGTTAGTTAATTTCTTTAAATTTTAATTCCAATTTTAAAAAACTGACAAATTAATGTAAAGATCATGTTCTAAGGAAAAAATTTGATTTCTTGAGATACTTGCATAGTAGCTAAAGAGCCTCATAGAATAAGAAAAATGGATCCCCAAGTTTTTATTTATGATTGAAAGCTATAAAATCTAGATCTAAATTAGTATTTAAATTTGTTTCCACTTTTTATTGTTCTTAATCGTACCATAACATATATTACTCATAAATATCTGCAAAAGTAAAAAAGAATTTTATAAATAAATGGTAAAATCAAATGTATCGCTTTTTATTCGGAAGAAAAAGTGTATCAAAATATTATATCAGTAATGAGTACATTCAAAACCCCAAAACCCCTTAATGAGGTTTATAAGTGCTTTTATTTGTAGGGAATTTGTTAGGGGATGGGGTTATTAATTAAATAAGAGACAAAAATAGCAAGCTTTTGGGGTCTATTTATGATGAGGAGTTTATAGATTTAGTGTTAAAACTGCGATTTGGATGTGATATATACAGTGAGTAAGTCAAACCAGTACTTAATTATAAGTCAATTACACTGCTCTTAAAGCGAAGTCCTTCAACTGTTCGCTACCACTGCCTTAAAGCAGTATAACTTAAGCAATAATAGCTGAATTCTATGCCTTAGAGGAAGTCAAAGTTTCAATAGAAGCACATTGACTATCTTATTAATGAAAAACTTTGAAGTATTGGGCTCACTTCTCTCTCGACTAACGAGCTACTATGTTTCACCGCCAGTTCCCTGAGTTGAAGATCTCTACTTAGTCTATAGCCAACATCTATAAACGAAAAGGTATCTCTTACAAAGGTGTTAATCGTATCAAGAGAGTAATTGATTTCACTCTGCCATTTTACAACAATAACTTAAATTATTATAATTAAATGCAGAGAGCCTAATAGAATAATATTAAGTTTATTCATGCTGACGAGGCTGTTTTTACATTCAACACTTTCATCTAGAAATCTTGGTATAAGAGGCATAGCAACATAGAAGTATATGACTAGAAAGTCAAGGTATAGACAAGGGCAATTCTTGGAGGTATTAGCGAGGATGCTGGTTTAGAAACTTATGTTATTCATCCTCGCTCTATTAAGACAGGCAGTATATTAAGTTCTTAGAGCAGCTGAGAGAGAAGTACCCTGAATAAGAGATTATACTGTTTGTTGATAATCTCTCTGTTCATAAGACAAAAGATACAAGGAAGAGTTATGAACAACTTAGAATAACGCCAGTGTTCAACGTTCCTTACAGTCCACAGTTTAATGGAATTGAGTTCTATTGGGGTATATTAAAAGGCCATTACAAGAAACTGCTGCTCTACCACTTGATGCATGACCTACCTATCGATACAGTGACTTTATTAAAAGCTCAGCGAAGAGAGTAGATAATTAATTGGCATAAAAGTGTGCTAAGAAGGGAGAGTGAATGTATATAAATAAGTTTATTAGTTAAGTTAATGAATATATAAGTCAAATTAAAAATTCTTAAGGGAGCTGGCTTCTCTTTCTTTTCTTCTATTTCTTGCTTCCCTCCTCCTAAGTTTCTTCTCTTGCTGCCAGCTCCAGCATCTATGTTCATTTACTCTGGAGGCTATATATTTGAATAGAGTCTCTTGCTAACTTCATACTTTGTCTGTGACATTCGCTCTCTGTGAAGCTTGCTCTATTCCTTCATCAAGAAGATGCCAGTTCCAGATTTTTCTAAAGAGTTAAGCTACAAATCTTACTTGAAATATAAGGGTGCTTCTGCAGCTCTGATAGCCAGCTCTCACTTATCTTGATCCCTTGCTTATCCTTATCTTCTGAGGAGATGCTGTACCTCTTCTTATGAGATTCTT
The DNA here is from genome assembly GCA_000711775.1 of Oxytricha trifallax. Lineage (NCBI taxonomy): Eukaryota > Ciliophora > Spirotrichea > Sporadotrichida > Oxytrichidae > Oxytricha > Oxytricha trifallax. The sequence continues at coordinate 16,785 of ARYC01004192.1, forward strand.
GAATAATTTCATCAAGTAATCACCTTTAATTGTTGCAAGTATGCCAAAGAAATAGTTTCTTTCAGGAAGTTTATTTGACAACTGCTACTTAGTAGGCAGGTACAGCGAAATCTATGGGTCATTCATAGCATCATCATATAAGTTAGTCACTAAAATCTCTGGATAGTTTGGAATCTCTGCAAACTTTACATCTTAAGTTTTCAAAGCTTCTTCTCTTCGCAGAGTATGGCTCTTAAAATGAAATTTTAGTACCTTCCATCGTTGGGAGGAACAAACCAACTACATAATAAAGATTAGCAACCATGAGTTCATTACCTTGCTGCACCAGATAGCGATGCAAATCCTCCTTGCTTCTAAATCGTTGAATCAATTCTTGTGCTCGCACTCTTTTCATTGCATCATTCATTGACTCCATCTTGCTTACAGATCTAAGAAATAATATTCAAATTTAAGTTATTGATTTCAATTATATACCTCTATAAAACTTACTATTAAATATGGGCATCCTATAGGAGGTCAACCTCTAAGAAGGATATGGACAAGGTTTAGAGAACTGGTTTCAACTTGAGAGATTGATATCAATTTCTACTGTTATAGTTCCATATTTTTAAATTTAAATTGGTACGTACTTAATTAGGAGCAGCTCCTAAAATGCTAGTACTTAATTAGGAGCATTAATTAAAGCTAGTACTTAATTAGGAGCACCCTAATTTTAATCATAAAATCACAAAATACCTCCTAAAGCAGTACGTACTTTAGGTGCACCTCCTAAATCGGTACGTACTATAATCAACTTATTATTGAAAGTAAAAATGGTTACTTCCTCACACATTTTTAGAGCTGGATCGTCTCTTAACACTCATATTTCTTCTCTAGTACTCCAAGAACCTCCCTTGAAACTTGTAGACTTGCAAAGCTCTCATATAAGCTCTCAGTTATAGAGGCAGTTTTATAATTTTAAATTCAAATTTAAATATGAGCGCTAACATTTTAAGAAAAACAACAGCACTTCCATCAAACTAAATGAGACTTACCTTTGGCAGCAATAAAAAGTGTGATAGCTGTGAGATGAACTCACTTAAAGAACAACCAGAGCTATCACTTGAGGTCTCTGTTATTAAAATAGAAATTAATAATAGAAAATTAATGGCAAACAAGTGTGTCGGAGACAGAGAGGAGGAGAAAGTTAGAAATGAAGTTTCTATGTAAGCAGAGGAAGTTGAAGTATATTTTTGTGAGAAGTGTGAAAGAGACTTCACTCATAAATCTAGCTGGTACAGGCATATGAAGGTCCATAAGGAAGCTAAGCCTACTGTTTACTTAAAGCATGACAAAGTTGATGGAAAGTATGATCGCTTTGAGTGCCATAAGCAGTACTCTCATACAAGAGATTTAAAGAAGCATCTTTTAAAAGCCCACAAAAAGAGATAGAAGTTGAAGATTAAGACACTCAACTGAAGTTGCTCAACAAAAGAAAAGCAAGGGAACCTCTTTAAGCTGCTGAGCTTTAACAAGCAAGCGAATCAGAGTATGTGAGGATTGCACGCAACCTCTTAGCATCAGAGGTCACTAAAATCATGATTAAAATATAATACAAGAAAATTCCAGTACTAGCATAGATTGATTTAGATACTTCTCTCTAAAGCTGCCTAATTCTAGAGGACTCCTATGACAAGAAAGTTATTAAGGATCATCAGTATGCTTACAAGGTATATCCTTCAACTATCTCCTTAGTGATGATAAATATTAAATGGAGTTTACTAATGAGTATTAAGTACTCACTCAGGCTAAGTTTAAAGAGTGCAAATACTTAATAAAGCTAGATGCTGTTCTCCTAGCCAAAGATCATGTGGCTTTCAGACTACCACTCTTTGAAATGACACTCAGAGATTTCATATCTGATCAAAGAAATCATAGATAGCTTGCATTAATAGCAACCTAAGCTATTCAAGGTATCAAAGAACTTCATAAGTTAGGCTTTGTTCACAGGGATCTCAAGCCTGAGAATATAATGTTGAACTTTTCACCCGTGACAGTAACAATTATTGATTTCAACAGAGCATTAAGAGTGGAAGTATCAAGGCTTGGAAGTGTTATGGGAACTCCAGGCTATTATCCAGAAAGAGAAGACTGGAGAGATGGTGACTTTCAATGGGATGTGTGGGCTATGGCAGCAATAATCATAGAGTGCGATATGCCGCGCAATGAATACTACTCTACAAGGTGCGAGAAGGATCCAAACAAAGAATAAAGCAATTTATTGACAAAACAAGAGTATCTCAATCAATGAAACAAATGGCAGAGTCAATAATAATAAACCAAACTCAAGATCAGACATATCAATAGAGCAGATAGAGTTGTGGTTAAGTAAGATAAACTTCAGGCCTCTACCACATAATCCAAAAGTGCATTTTGAGTGATTAAGTAATTACTTAATTATATAATGAGTATATTAATAAACTTTGCTTGAACCAATCACTCCATTTCTTCATCTCTGGGTCTCAACTTTCATTAATTATCAATCAAGAATGAAGCATCCTCTTGCATTATATTTCTAGGACCATACCCTTCTGACTCCTGTTTAAACTTTGAGAAAGATTTTGAGATCTCATGGTAGTTTCTTTTCTTCTTAATACTACCAGGTTTACTTTTGAACTTAAGCATTGAGAGCACTTTCCCTTTATTTATAAATAAAATTAAAAAGCGCCACTATATTCTTTCTCGAAAAGAAGGGCTCACTTTGAATCTTCTTAAGTAAGTCATCCCTAACAAAGATCTTGTCTTGCTTATCATCCTCATCATCAGACAGGTTCCTCACTGGGTTGGCGTGCTTTATGAGTTCGCTAAGATAGTTTGGCCAAAGGGTTCCAAGCACCCCATACATGTACTTCCGGTCAGGCATCACTCTGTAGTCATCATAGTAATTCATGAACTTCATTATATTTTGGTCATCCTTAATCTCCTCAAAATCTTCCTCACTGAAAGCTCATCGTATTATGGGACGTTGAAGTTCTACACGTCAGCACTTTTAAGGAGCTCCTTTTTCCCTGCCAAGAAATCTTTTAAAAATCTCATATTGACTTGCTGATCTGGTGGGAGAAAGTAACCCTCTATATTGATAAATTATAGTAAATCTTACTATTAAAACTTAGGAACTAAATCAAATCATTTTTGGACTAGAACTTATATGAAAGTTCTCTATGGTCATGTCCAATAACTCTAGCCCCCCATGCTAATAATATTTCAAAAAAATAAGATATAACTTACAATTTTAAGATTATCTCTGATATTAATTTTTGAATCATGAGTAGATTCGTGAATATTATATTGAAAATAGTCCCATCTTTGCACCCTAACCTACTGACCAGAAATATTAAGCAAAAATAAAAACTAAAAAAGAAATAATTAATTACAATCTTATGAATAATTATTTGTTTTTATGCTTTCTTTTGAATAATTACTTTTTATAAGAATTTCCTATCACTTAGCTATGCTTGAATAACTCATAGCTCCTTGATCACTAAATGTATAATTAAGTTCAGCTAGTATTAATTAGAAATTAATGAATAATTTGGACCTTTGCTAATAAAAAATACATAGTAGTTTTGTCATTATCTTTAAGGGTTTACAATTATTTCTAATAGATTTTTCTCTCAGCTTAGCCATTGGATTGAGCATAAGATAAAATTTTTTGTTTAAATTTTAGGGATAATTTACTTACATTTATTACTTTGTTTAATTTGAGTCTTATATATGCTTTTTATAGGATCTTTTTATCACATGTCCAATCACTCTTCTTATAGCTTGTCCAATTATACCTATAAATTATTAAATCTATATCATTTGCAATTATTTAGCGAGGAGGGTTCATTTTTATATCTAAATAATAAATTATTGAAAATAATTGATATTTACTGTAATTTAAACCTGTCCATTATCCTTGTTCAATGACTGAATTAATTAATTAATTAATTAATTAATTAATAATTAAAAAATATAATTAGTTTTGATTTTAAAACTTAATCTCAAATTATATAAAATTTAGATATTTTTATATATTAGAAAGTAATAAAAAATATCAACTTAACCAGACATTGGTCTTTGACAATTAAAAATAAAATAAAAAATGCCAGATTTATAAAAATTGAGATTTTGCTCATTTTTTCTTAGGAAAGTGAGATTTTACTCAATTCAAATATTGAGAACAATAGAAACTCACTTCCTAATATAACTCATGCTTACAAATGTAAGTATATTTAAATATATCTCTTGGTCCAAACAAACAATGTTAGGGAAAAGAAATGAACTTTAAGTGCTTGAAGATACAGAGAGGGATGAATGCAGATACTGGAATCGAACATATGAAAACACAAATTCTCTTTGCACCCATATTTATGACAAGCATTAAGAGGAAAATAAGCAAACCAAGGCATGGGAAAAAGAAATGAGACAGAAATGCGTTTATTGCCACAAGAAATTCGAAAGAGTCTATAATTGTGAGAGGCACCTTGAAAAATGCAAACTTAAGCCATTTGAAGCTGTTGAAATCAAAGATTCATTAAAAAAGCAGAGAAGAACTGGTATTTATCAGGGAGAAGCAATTGTGAAGATTAGAATTTACAAGGATTACTAGCTAATTGAAATTAAAAAAAAGGTGAAAAGCCTCACTTAAAGGATTTTAACTCAACCTGTGGAATTCAGAGGTGACATTAATGACATCAAAATGTGAAAGGATATTGCTTAAGATTGCATGCGCAGATATGGAAGACTCTATGAAATGGTGACAATGGACCCAGTATGGGGGTTCAAGCAGGACCTGCCCTATGATACTGTATCAGACAAAGACTTTCTAAACATGCCGATACACTTTGTGCAAGTGAGAGGTATTTTGATAATCTGGGTGGTTAATTAAAAGAGAGAGCTTGCCCAATAATTAATTAAGAAGCATGGATAAGAAGAAGTAGACGAGGGATGTGGGTGAAACTAACAAAGACAGGCAAAATTCACTGCGGCTGGGGTTTCTATACTTCTCACTGTTTCGAAAAATTTATCATCGTCTAGAAAGGAAATGTGAAAGATATAGTAGACTACCATAAAGCAAAGAATGTCATAATTGCTCCAGTAAGAGAACACTCCAGAAAGCCTGATGAGATTTACGATTTTGTGCAGAAGATATGCCCTGACAAGCTAAACTTAGAGATCTTTGCAAAAGACCACAATGTCAGACCAGGTTGGAGTTCCTTTAGTAACCAACTTAGATAAATAGAGGAGTGATTGTATATATATATATATATTTAAATAAATCTTAGCCTGTGTATATATTTCTTTTAAATTTAATTTATTTTTGCAACAACTTTTCATGATTTCAAAACCAAAATGTTATGGTAGAATACAAAAAATCTTTAAAAAATAAACAATTATTTTTTAAAGATTGATAATAGCTGACGACTTGAATTTTATAAACCAAAAAGGGAAGCTAATTAAAGAGTAACAATTAATAAAAAATTTGTGGAAAAGCAAAGATAAAAGAGGTAAGAATAGATTTAATGCAAGTAAGTCATTATAGAACGAAGATAAGGAGTTAAAACCAAATTTCTATAACTATAGATTTTATATTTTGATTTATAAATGTTTGGGATAATTATTAAAGCTACTGGTTCGATTAATTATCCTTATATATTTATCTAACAGGGTTTGTAAAATAAATATTAACCTCATTTTATTTAATATTAGACAATGTTTTTTTAAGAATAAAATTAATTGTTCTTGACTCTTTTTATATATTAAATGAAAATGGGTTTTATCATTAATAAAAGAAAGATATAAGAGAAGATAATAGAATTTATCATTTGCCTATAAAAAGTTAGTTGTTAAAAATTTAAGGTGATGCAAGATTAACTAATTATGGAAATAGAAGGCAATAATTTAGATTATATAGGATTTATCTTCAAAGAATAAAATAGGAATCGATAACAAGAATATAGAATGAATAAAGTATGCTAAAAAGGGAAGATTGCTAGTATCAAACAACGAAAAGTATGAGAAATTAAAACAGTAAAAACTTTAATATAAAATGTAGCTTGAACAATATTAAATGTGGACTAGTAGATTGAAAATCTTATCAAGTTATTATGAAAGGATAGCAAAATTATATTTTTTAAGGAGAGAAGATAATGACCCAACAATAAGTAGCATAAGAAAGGAGATTATAGCATATGTTTCATTACAAGTCGCGCTATAATTGCAACAATAAATAAAATTATTAAGTAAATTAGGCAGACACATTAACATATGATATAGCATGCTTAAACGCCACTATTATTTTCAGTACAACATTAAATAATTTTAACAAATAAAATGTTAATAAATGTCATTTAAAGTAGTCATAGATTATTTCTGAGGAGTTGAGAAATTACATTAAATTAAACTTAAATAAAAATAGATAGTATTCTCAAATGATGCAATAGTTTTTAAGAAGGAATTAAAAAGATTTAAAAGACTAATACTATGGGTGAAATATATGATTAAACTCTCAACTCCTTTTAATGAATGCTTGAAAGATATTAAAAAACAATCAGAATTTTATAAGAGATAAAATACAAAATATTAGGAAATTAAAAATTTTTAAAATATAGAAACTGTCAAGAATTTAATATAAGCAAATTAAATTACATATAATATAATAGAAATGCGGAGATATAAAAGAGGACACTATACTTTTTACATGCTAAAATAACTGTGGGAATTATTTAAATCTCAGGATAAAATATATTTAAAATTTATCAAAAACGATTCTCGTTATGTGAAGCTATAGAATATATGAATTTAATGATATTTAAAAGTTTGATTATTGCGTTTGATATATTTTAGAAATAAACTGCATGAAATTGGAGCTCGCAAAATTAAAACACTCAAATTTTTAGGGTAAGATGTTCTTATATTCAATCAGTGGGATTAAAAAAGTATCAGGAAAACGGAATAATGAAGATAAAATAGTGTTACAATGATAACTTACTTGAAATAGATGGCCTAAAGAGTTTAGGTTTGAAAAGTGGTTTATAGAGATCATCTCATGCTTTAAACCCATTTATTTATTAATCTAATAAATTAATATCAAATGCCATTTATTTATTTCTAATAAAAAATTAAATTTCAAAAATTCATGATCGATAGAGATTTAAAACTAAAGTATTTACAATGTTTGTGAAAATCATATCACTATAAATTAAAAAAATATAATCTATTGATTGCATCGTAATTCTTTAAAATAGATGAAATTGAAATAATGGAAATGCAATTGAAAATTTGCATTTAAAACGGTAAGGGACTTTTCAAACAAAATACAAAAGAAAGCATTTTAATTAAATGAAACAAACACTATCAACTTAATAAAGAATTAAGTTCATTAAACCATGAATAAAAATAATATAATAACTATTTAGTTCCTGAGACTAAAAAAGAATCAGTTATAAAATCAAACAAAATAAATATATGGACTATAAGATAAAAGGCATCATATAAACGAAAGATTAATTTGACGAAATGATAACAATATGTCAAAGAATAAAAAAATAAAAATTAGTGTATTAATCATTAAAATAATTTTACACGGACTTATTGGATTCAAATAATAAGAAATTATTAAACTTGTTGAATTTTACAAAAAAATAAAACAAGATAATTAAATGTGAAGAAGATATAATAATTTGACAAAGAATGCAAGATAAATAAAAAATGTTCTGGTGAGTCCAAACAATAAAAAAGAATCTAAATATATTAATAATATAATAACTATTAAGAATAAAAAATTAAATGAAATAGAAAGAAGATTGATGAAAAAAGAAAAATACTAAGGAAGAAAATAAATATTACTATTCATGAAATTTATTATAAGCACAATAAAAAAAGCATATTGAAAGGAGAGATTATCCTGCTAGGTTAAGAAATTTTAGTAACTCAAAATCACTTTGAAAACCCGACAATACAATTTCAATTAAGAAAAACCTTAGTGGTAAAAATATCTCGTGAACCAAATGTGCCTCACATTCATGCAATTATATTCCATAATAAGTTTTATTTTTAGAACTCTCCTGTTGAATTAATTGAGAAAATAATTAATGATTATTGTGATAGAATTATGAGATTACATTAAGAATTTCATTATTTTGATAAATTACATAAAATAAGATTTTTTCTGGAATAACTTCTTAGATACATAAATTCAGATAATTCAATAAAGAGATAATCCTGATAAGCTGAGAAATTTTATAAATTCGACATGACTATGAACACCCAATATTATGATTTAAAATTTCCAAAACTTAAGAGGTAAAATTATTTCATAAACCAGTAGTGCCTCACATCCCTGCAATTATAATCCTTAATCAGATTATTTTTATACTTCTCCTTTTGAACTCAATTGAGTAAATCTTTAAATTTGAGCGAGATAAATTTTTGAGATTGCCTATAGAAATGTATAATTTTGATAAATCACCTTATTTTACATATTTTTTGAAAATCTTCTAAGATATATAGAATGAAGAGAACTGAAATTAGAGATAATCTTGCTAAGTTGAGAAACTAAAGCACTTCGAAATCAATTTGAAAACCGGACTTTAACATTTTAATTTTGCAATACCTTAGTGGTCAAAATATTTTGTGAACCAGAAGTGCCTCACATCCCTGTAAATATCTTCTATAATCAGATTGTTTTTAAGACGTCTATAAGCGAGGTGGAATTTTGAGTTTGCATATAGAATTTTATAATTTTGATAAATCATCTAATTTAAGATCTTTTGTGTAAGAGGTTCTTAAATAGAGAAAATGACGAAAATTAAAGGAGAGATAATCCTGCTTAGTTGAGAATTTTAAGCTCTTCGACATCATATGAAAACCCGACTTTGAGTTTTTATTTTTGCAAAACCTTAGTGGAAAAAATATCACGTGAACCAAAAGTTCCTATAATTCCTGAAATTATTTTCCTTTATCTGATTATTTTTAGACCTTTTCTGTTGAATTGAAATGATAAAATCTTCAAAATTGAGCGAGATTGAATTTTGTGATTATCTTTAGAATTTTATAATTATTTTTGTGCTAAAAAATTTTAGATCTGTTTTTCAAGTTCTCCTGAATTAAAGGCATTCTTTAATTTCTATTTTTAAATTTTTGTATGCCAATTTATTTTTAATCGTTTTTAACAAAATTTAATTGTAAAATTGCAAATAACTTTCAATATAAAATTTATTTTTCTTCTAATTTTTCCTTTGGTACTTATTCGTTTTTATATCTTTTACTCTTCTTTTCCTCTTCTCTAAATGGCATTTTTATTCTTGATATTATTATTAAATTTCTTAATTAAAATTTATCTTATTACTTTGAAGGTGTAGCGCCATGCTATCTATATATTATTCTGAAAAATACAATTTTATCAAGATTTTTTGCGTGTTCTATTTTCGATAATTTTATAGAATAAATTTTTAAGCGTTACTAGATGTTCCTATATTGCTGACTGCCATCGATATTGTCATAGTTCTGCAAGTCCTCGGTATTTCCTCTAGGCGATGAAATTATTCAGAAAAATTAAAGATTTAAATATAATACTCTATATTAGAATCGTTATGCTCATCTTTTTGATATGAATAGAAATTCACTTAGTCAATGACAAAAATATATAAATTGAATGATTAAAAAGCATTGAAATATAAAATATTCAGCGGACTTGTATTAATTACAACTCTTATTACATTATAAAGCATATTAAATAAACACGCATATTTATTATTTTAAAATAAACAAGAATAGGAATTAATAGAAATACAAAAATATGATTTTGTTCTATATATAATATAAAACTGACACTAATCAGGAGTATTAATAATTCAAATTCGATATAGGAAACTTTTTTTTGTATTTAATTATGACAAAAATAATAATTATTAAATATATATAGTTTGTGTGAAAATGTGCAAGTGTGCAAATATATAATAGAACAACTAGGGTATGAGGTTTGTGCACATATTTCGCATAAGTATATATTATATTTAATTATATAAAATAGATTTTTTTTATTGATCTTCTGCTTCAGTGTCTCTAAAGCTCAATCTATTCATGTTATGATCTTTTAGATTCATCTCTTTCTTTACATCTTCGCTCGAAACTGTGTCAACTTCTGATTATTTAAAGAGGTTGTTTGCTAATTACACTGCATTGAAAGGAAAAGGAGCTTGCCTGACTTCTCCTCCACCTTTGGAGTAACGAAGATGCGCATCCCCTCTCAAAAAGTTCTTCTCCTCCGCAGTCATTCTGTTTCGAGGGAAGTCGCTGATTGTGATGATCATAAGACACCTTTAGAATTGCACCGATTTATCCCCAACTTGACGTCCACTGCATGCCCTATTCCTTCTTATAACTTTTTCATTGACGGAATGTTATACCTGTGGAAGTATCTCTCAATATTCATCTCATTATTCAAAAGAACCTGAGTCTCCTATTCCAATGCTCTTGCCTTAACATGAAAACTAGCTTAACCAATAGCTAGCTCGTCGCAGACAATTATTTCATCAATCATTCTTAGAATAGTGCTCTTGCCAGTTTTAGCCATTGATTTCAATATCCCACTGATTTGAACTCCAATATAATTAATTTGAATATAATATAAACTTATGCGAAATATGTGCACAAACCTCATACCCTAGATGTACTATAATATATTTGCACACTTGCACATTTTCACACAAACTATATATATTTAATAATTATAATTTTTATCATAATTATAAATAATAAAAGTTTCCTAGATCTAATTTAAATTAGTAATAATCCTGATTAGTGCCAGTTTTATATTATATATAAAACTAAATCATATATTTGTATTTCTATTATTTCCTATTCTTATTTATTTTAAAAATACTATCTTAAATATGGGTATTTTGTAGCTTTGTGCGACCATTTTCAGTTATTAAATTATTTCTATTCTTAATCTTATGATTAAATAAAGAAAATTTATTTATAAGTTATTATTTTAAACAATGTTGAACAATATGATTGCATAGTATTGAAGATGAAATTTTAATTAATAAAAATCTCAAAAAAATGGTTACATATTTTCACTAACTTTCTTAAGCATCACCATTTGAAAATGTCTCTTACTCTTCTTTGAAAAATTTGAACTTATGTAAAAAACATATATTCAGATATCTTTATGTTACTTAAAACCCCAAGAGTAAAATTAAAAAGAAAATTTGGGAGATAAAATAATTCACAGAAATTAAGTGTTATATATTTAATAATTCATAATTATTCATTATTAAATAATAATTTAATTTATTTATGTTTGAATCACTTGTTTTTTTTTTATTTTTCTACTTTCAAATCTAACTCCTGATAAGTTCTGAAAGTATTACTAAAAATCTTTTTCTATTCATACTAATCACTCTCTTTTAACACTATAAATATGGATCTCTCACCAACCTAAGAATTGATTTCTTCTAATATTTTGAGAATTTATTTAGCTATTCTTGAGAATTTGCATATAGTATTCTCTTTACTCTTTGAGTGATTCTTTTTATAGTTAAAAGATTTCTACTGCCTTTGTAAGAATTATTAAGTTATTGATGAGGATAATTGTGACTTTAAATTATTAAATTAAAAGGTTATAAGGATAGGGTGACCCACAGGGACCCGAGGCTGGAAACATCTAATAGAGCTTTCTACTACACTAAGGCCTGCTGAGTGTAGGCAGGGGGTTGCTGGGCGCAACGCATTAGGGCAGTCGGCGGGGTTCAATCTGTCAGATCCTAGACTCCTCGAGTCGTCTGCACGCTAAGGATTTCCCTGCATTAGATGAGTTACCTGGCGTGAGTTCAGTTTCCTAGGTAATAGGGAGCAGGATGAAGGTGGTGCTCAACCTTCAAAAGTGAGACGATGAGAACCATAGAAGCCAACGATAATGATTTTCCTCCCACACCAGGTCGGGTTAATGAGGCTACCACAGCGAAAGGACAGAGACTACTATCTCAGCAGCGGTGGAACCGGGTAAGAGTTTTCTCCAGACTCCCCTTTAATTGTTTACAGGAAGCAGATCTCTGCGAGCTCTGCGGGGGATACTCCTAGTCAGGAGCTAGGCTCTGTCTCGTATGCATCTCGGTACAGGGAGAAGTGGAATGGGGCGAGGTGGTTTTTTGGAGTTTATCTAGTTCACGACTTGGCACGTCATTGATTGCCACATCAACTCACTTCAGAAACGTCTACCTCACGACTAAGATTGATGGTTTGATTTTAGTATTAAACAGTGAATTGTTAAATAATTTAATTTGAGTATAACTCGTTAATCATCATGGGGATAATTATAAACTAATTTAAAAGAAAGATATGGCTTTAAAACGATAATATGATACAGTCGATAAAATGGTACTATTAGTCAATTCAAATTTTTTGAGAGGGGTTCTATTCCTATGAAGATGAACTTTTGTAAAAACATTAAGCAAAATATTAAGTTTTTATAATAAGCTTTAAGTAGTTGTATTTTATAAATTATTACTCTAATCATCTTATACTAATGTTTTTACTCTTTATTAATATAAGTTAATATAAAATTATTTATTTTTATCTCTATTTAAGTCTATAATTATTACTAATTGTGTTTTAAAAATGCATTTTTGGATATATTTTAGTTATTTAAGATCTAATTACTATAATAAAATAATATTTTATATCTTAATTAAATCGATTATCGAAATATAATTGTACAACTGTAAATAGTATAATAAAGCTATTATTATTATTGAATAAAAGAATATATTAAAATATTTGATTAATTTTTAATAAATGAAGTTATTAAGTTTATTAATGGAATTTTTAAATTAATTATCATTTTTAAAGCTACTTTTATATTTGTCCATTTCGGTGTTTATTTAGTTTAAATAAACTATAAAAGCATATTTAAACTATATTATTATTGTTGCTTGTATTGCGTATTATCCTCTAAATCTTCATTTTACATATGTATGTATTTAAATACATACATACACAATATTTTTTTTAAATAGAAATTAGAAATTATTTTGAAGTTGCTTTCTTATACGATCTACTTTTTTATTTCTAATTTTATAAATTGTTATAAACTTTATTATTAATTTAAATTTGTCTTAAAAGTTTATTGTTTCTTCTTAAAAATACAATTTAAGAGTGATTACAGTGTATACTTGGTTTTAGAAGTCCAAAAATAATTTTGTCATTATTGACGGTGCAATTTTCAAAGCATCCATCGACAGAGCAGATAAGCTCTTAATAAAGCCTTATTTAAGCTACTTTCTTATGATCATTTGTTTGTTTTAACCTATTTAAGTCATTTTAAAGCCAATTAAGATCAATAAATTATGATTATATTAATATGTTTATAATAAAACAGAATGCATTAATTAACTGATCATTTTAAAGCTGTAAATTTCTATAGTTTTTCATTTGGTTAACTCTTCCAATATGAAATTATTCCTGAGATCCTAAGTAAATATAAAGCATTTATATTCAGGAATTATCTATCTTTATGAGCAGTATTTAATGAAAAAGGCTTATCCTCCTATCAGATCTGTCTTTATCTCATTGTGATATCTTGAACTGTTTTTGTCTCAAGAGATCTCCTTTTCTTTATTGGGATTCGTGATGCATATCCTTTGTTTCATTATCAATTTGCTCAACTTTTCATGTTATTTGTTTTAAAAATTCACGAATGTTTTTTAATTCTACATACAGATTATTGTAGTTTCTTGATTTCTTGATACAAAAGGAGTATTTAATATAATATAATAATTTTATTATATATTTAGTAACATAATTATCTATATATTATAGATTCTATTATTCTAAAGTAATTGATATCACAATAGTTAAAATTTAGATTTTCTATATTTCTTTCTTTTCAAGAGACTTACCTCACACTATTAATTTTTAATCAGGTTTCTGAGCTAAGCGACTTAATTACTCTTTCTCTTATTGCTCAACTTCAAGATCTTACTCTTTCATTCACGGCTCATCTTAAAATAGCGATTTGCAAGGATCTTTAATGATTAAGTAAGAAATTAGAATAAATACAAACTAATTTATCTATCACAATTTCCAGTATATTTATACTTAAAATTGCCTATAATAAATAAATTATAATTACTTGTTCAGAAATGAATTTAAATAGCTAGCAATTTGAGCCAAATGAACAATTAACAAAATTAACAAATCTTTAATGCAAGATTAGACATCTTCAAATGTATAAACAACAAATTCAATTGAGCAAAACCAATCTAAATTTTACATTATAAACTGGTGATATAAACAAAAGTTAGGGTCTTAAAGTGTTTAATATTACTATAAATTTATGAATTAATTAATTTAATTCGTTCAGCATTAAATAATAATTAAAAATTCTTATAATATATGTAAATAAATATTATTGAATCTTAATAAGAGTAAAAGAAACCAAAAATCAAATAATCTTTCTGGCAAAAAATTTGAATAAGAGTAGCAGTGAAACCAGTATTAGTGGCAAGCACCACTAACAGTTGAATCATATCATGAAAATACTGAACGAATTAAATATCATAGGCTTTGATGACTAAGAAAGAAAAAGCTTGCTAAAAATTAGCTCACAAATCCTGTTTGATTGACAAAATATACCAACTGCGTAAACATAAACTCTCTTTGAACATTCTATAAATTCAAACTAAATTGTATACTATATCAATATTGAGCCTCCAAATTTTACAAAGCTAAAATATAAACCCATTAACAACTAGAATCAATTAAAAATATATGGATAAAGTTTGAGTTAAACGAGATATAATCATTTTTAAAATTCAAATTTGATCACTTAAAATACACAAAAAGTTACTTTATATAATAAGCCAAATGCCTTTACTGATAAACAAAGCAATTTCTTTAATTTCTCATATTATTAGCAGTTTTATAATGCAATACTTGACGTTAATTTAATTTAAAAAATTACAACAACAAGTGAAACAGTATTTTCTGTAAATGACATTATTCTTAAGAAATTATTTACTTAGCAGTCGCCTATAAAACCTTAACATTCTCATTTCAATAGAAATTCATAATTTGTGTAATAAACGAGTTGTCAAAATCAAAACAGAAACCATTAATATGCCTCGGATGGATTAATAATATTTATTTAATGCTATACTGAAATTAATAATATACTAGAATTGGTGGAATATATTTCATTCATGCCAACAAGTCAAAGCCTAGGAAGAATTTAATTAAAAAAATAATTAAAATTTTGGTTAAGGTTATTATCAAAAAGAAATTTTAGAAGAAACAAAATCCATTGTAATCCAGAAATACTCAATCTTCCAGAGTATACATAATATTTTAATTAATACAGGCAGATAGTTGACTAATTATACAAACTGATCGATAAAAATAATATTAATAAATTGAAGAAAAAAGCCTATGAAAGTTAAAATACTTTCTTTTTTCATTTGAAACATTAATAAATTTGTAAGATTTAAAGTTGATACTCGATTTAAAATCACTTTGTTTAAATATTTGTAGTAGTAAAAATATTATAATATGTTAATTCAATAGATAGATTTTCTAAGAATTCCATTCCTTAAATCTTACCATGAAATACTTAGATTGTTGTGCTATTAATCAATACAATTAAAATATTATTAGGAACAAGGATCAGGAGCATGATGGAAGCAAAGAGCAGAATGTGGAAATATTGTAAAGAATTCAGAAGATCAAAATTTAATTGCAAATTCCTCAATGACCAATATTAAATAGCTCAACCAAAATATATAGACCATGGAAAAAAGAACTAATGGAGTTTCTAAAAGAATAAGAATCAAGTACTCTCTTATAATTATAAAAATGATGAAAACAAAAGCTTGGTTAAAATCTAATATGATCTCAGCCAAATCAGAGGCAGGCTGGAAAATACAAAATTCAAGATATTTAGGATCTTCAAATACAAATCGAAGGAGAAAGTGTAAATATATATCATAAAACTTGCGATATTACAATAAAAATTGTTGATAAAATAAAGGCGATTGCTATATAAGAAAAAACGAATAGCTATGTATTGTATCTAAAAGAAAATAATTATATTCTCTACTAAATTATTCATAGTAAGAATATTAAGCTAGATTAACAGGAATTTGATAACTCCAAGATTAATCTAAAAGCTGTCAGAATTTATTTAAATGTTTAAGTATTTATATTTAAAATATGAATAAACCCCAAATCTTTGCTCCAGGTGCGATAGCATTAGTTTTTAGCAAGTTAATGCTACAAAAGAAGAATTCTAAAGAGCTAAAGTATTAGACATTAATCTAGCATTTAAACTAATTAGTTATGGTATTTAGAACTTAGCTTCAGAGATTGCTCTGTAAACGAATAATTATCCATACTCTCAATGATGAAAATGTATATAAATAATAGATATCAGGAGCTTTAATGCCATTACTAATACACGTTTTAATCTTCAAAAGTGTGATTAAAGATGCTATTAACTTGTAATTATAAAATAACCTCAGGAATAAATTACTATTCTATTAATATTATATGGTTAAAGCTATAGATATTTTATTAACAGTAGTACTGATCATGAGCTGCCTAAAGATTAATATCTATTTGAATAAATATTTAAATATTAAATAGACTTTCTTCAAGGATATTGATATTAAAGAATTTGAATGTATGAAGCACGATGAGAAGATCGACTACTTTGCTGAGTTTAATGTCATTTAACAAAGTTTTAAAGTAGTATTGTAGAAATACATTTGAATTTGGAAAATTAAATATAATTTAAATAAATATAAAATCAAAATCGTGGCAGTTAAAGTTGGCCAATTTAAACGATCTTGGGCTCATTCGATAGAGAATTCAAAATTAGCTGGACTTTATTATTGGCGGTACTATTTTATCGCATCCCTGGAGAGAGATAACTCGACTTTAATGTGAGGGTATAATTTAATGAATTTAGATGCATTTAATTAAAGTGAAGTTATCTCGCTCCAGGGATGCGATAAAATAGTACCGCCAATAATAAAGTCCAGCTAATTTTGAATTCTCTATCGAATGAGCCCAAGATCGTTTAAATTGGACAACTTTAACTGCCACGATTTTGATTTATATTTATTTTAATTATATTTAATTTTACAAATTCAAATGTATTTCTACAATATTAATATTTATCAAAAGGTTTTAGAATTTAAATCTAAAAATTCTATACTTCTAACTAGAGGCTCAAATAATACATTGACAAGAATATTAAATGTTGTTCTAATTATATTTCTTGATGTTTCAAATTACTTCATTCTATAATATAATTGATTATTCTCTTTATCTTTTTACGTTAAAAAAATTATTTTAAAGTTTTTACTTCTTCCCTCCCATTAAAAGATGGAATGAGTAATGTTTTCTTAATCATTTCATCATTAAAAAAAACTTTATTGCCATATTGTTTTAATTTTTCAATTAAGTCTTCAATAGTTTATTCTAAAGATAATATTTGATTTCTCTAAGCCCAGTTTGACTAAAAACCTTATACTCCATAAATAGATATTTTAAGAAGTTAAAATGATTCAATCAAATTGACAAAAGAAAATATGAATATCGTTATAGCTCTATATTCTCAATAAATGTTAACAACATTATAATATTCGTTTTGAGTGTTCCGAAAATATAATCAACAAAAAAACACTTAAATTAACTTAAATTACACTTCCTCCACCAGAAGTTCAAGTTTTTTTGTCAGTAGGTATACCCGAAATGCATGTACCTTTGCTCGCCGCACTTAGAATATCCAGAATACAAGTATTAGCAAGCACCTGGAGGTGACATGCCACGTCGGCATATTGATTTGTGAAAATGTTGTACTTTGTAAAAATATGATATAATTAATTTACAAAACTATTACCAAGGAATAGTATTTTAACGGTGGAACCAATTAAGATATCTCTGCAGATTAAATGAAATAATATATAAATAACTATAATTGAATGAATGAAATAAATAATTATTTCAAATGTCGAATGTGCTAGCAAAAGTATGGAGACTATGCTCACCTTGGTATTAAATTATCATTATGCTCACAAAGTTTAAACTAATAATAATTTAATCTAAACTCCTGCTATGTATTAATTTCATTTTAAAATAAAATTTATTCTTTGGAAATATATCTACGATTAGTATAATGCAGACAATTAGACATAAATATAAGTTAACAATTTATTAATTTGGGAATTTATTTATAAAAGCTGCATATCTTACTAATATTACCCTTATTCTTTTGGAGATGTTGCTGTCAGCTTTTAATATTAAAGCACCCAAGACCATTAAGGCTTTTCTTAATCATTTGATATTTAAAATAAAATATTTACAAATAAAAATATTTAGAAAAAAATAAAAATCAACTAAACTTCGCAGATGATGACGATTGTATGATTCCTTACACAAGAATAAAAATGGAAAAGTCATTGATAAGAAAGTAAAACGACAGAATGTAATCTAAAGAGAAATGTTTCAGGAATAAATTGCTTTTTGTCAGAAATACAAAATTTACAGTGGAGAAAGTTAAATGAAAGCATATTAGTCTAATCTCGGGTAACCACATCAAGAAAGAGACAATAGAAGTGTGCATGAAGATGATAGAAGAGATACAATTAACATGAATTCACTGACTCTGCTGATTTTGCAACCAATTGCCCAATGACAATGAAATAATTCAGATAGAGAAAAGAATAGGAAATATGAATTTGAATCTAGTAATTAATAAATTCTGGAAGCAGCATGAAGATGCAGAGGGAATCATAATATTGGCTATGCTAAAGCATATTTTAGAAACGATAGAACTGGATCATTATACAGATAAACAAACAGTAAAAAAACGATGGAGTTATTTGACACAAGGAGGCAAGCGTGAAGTCTATTGGTGTTGTAGAAGTATATGAGACAGATAAATAACTCAATCACAGAAGTTGTAGGAAAAGTATCATTAGAAAACATTTAATTAACAAAACAAGATGCAATTTAAGTCGCAGATCCAGAAGTCGGTATGATAGCAATACTTATCCTTAATTATTTAGCATTCAAACTCATTAGCAATCCAGTATTTAAGCTATTTTTAAAGGAACGGGATAAATGCAGAGAAACTACTTGATTTTAAATCCAGAAGTCAAGTATGTTAAAATGGAGATATGGAAGATAGGCATCGCGATAGATTTAGAAGAGTTTGAGAGAAAAAATACTGAAAAAAGTTACAAAGAATTATTATAGTGCATGTAGATCAAGAAATTAGCATTAAGACCCTGAACAAACATTCAGATATAGACTAATGAGATAACTCAATTTAAAAGGACGCTCAAGTATTTCAATAAAATAGAAGAAAGGGATAAGCAAGATGGTAATGATGAAACAAAAATGTAAAAGCCAAAGGAAAAAATAAAATGAAAGGATAAAATTATCGAGAAAAATTGAGGCAAGTATTAACATTTCGAGAGACGAAGAAGAAGCACAATTTTAAGACAAAGTAGTGAAATCAGAGGAGATTTATAATATTATAAGGAACAAGCGAAGGGACACAACATTAAATGCAAGGAATTACATTGATTTCTTGAACACTCTTATTTTGTACTTGATTATTATAATTTGCTATTTAATTATATAAGTGATTTATAATTAACTAACTATAATTAACTATTGTCATTACATATAATTAATCATAATCAAGCATTAGTTCTATATTGCTAAATGATGGAAAATTACAATCATAAAATTGATTTAGATTCAAAACGAAGTAATCAAGATGTTATTTGATTAATCTTACATATAAATCAATAAAAATGACTTTTAAATACTGTTAAGTAATTAATTAAAAAAAAAAAAACATTATAAATGACATTAACTTAAATATTTACGAAATGCTTAAACTTAATGAAAATAAATATTTGCAATTAAAAGAGAAGAAAAGATAATATATCACTCAAGTGACAGCTAGCTTAATTATCCAAGTATTAACGAGACTTTAAAAGAAGCTTGATTAGAACAAAAGCATGAAAGCTTATATATGTAATAAGAAAATGATCAAGAATTAGCTGACATGCTACTTACTTCATCCTCAACTCACTTTAATTTTACCTAAATATTAAATAAATATTATTGTAATTTCTAATTATAGTAATATATTAATAATTAATAGCACTATGCCTATATCAACATCATAAAGAACTTCATTTTATTTCAACTTTACCTGTGAACATATGAGTTTAAATTTTGCTCGGCTATTTTTGAAATCCTATTAACTTTATTTTAACAGTCTAAAAGCAGAGTAGCTAAAAACTAATAATATTAGCCCTGATTAAATACTATAAGGATAAAGATAGTTGAGTCCTGGATGATGTTGATATTACAATTTAAAGCAACGATGAGTAAGTACTCTCTCTTTTGATTATACAGTATTCAGCAGCTGAGAACTTGATTAAAGTAATCATAAATGATATACAAAAGAAATGTGTATAATAATGTGCTCGAAGTCATAATATATTTAAATACTCTTTTATAATTAGATGCTTAATAATTCCAAATAGAATTCCTTAAAGACACTTATCAGATAGCATTAAAACCTGTATTACCAATTTATAAACTTCCTCGTTATCTTTCTATTGAAAAAAGTATTAATATAACAATACTCGCTTAAATAGCTCTTAAGCTGCTTAAAAGTATCTGTTTTAGAGCATTCAACATTATGATGAGTCAGAAGCAAACTAACTTAATATTTTACTTAAACGAATTGAATACAATAAAGATTAGAATATATAAATTAATATATAGCAAGTATGTTATAAAACAATTATATGGAATGTCGTAAATAATTACAAAATAAATGGGTAATTTTAATACTATAGTTTCAAAAATTCATAGAGCTCTGAAGTAAATAATTCTAATGATTATAGCTTTCTGAGTTATATAACTACTTAAAAACATTTCTACTATTGTAAATACCTCCTCCAAATTATCACTTCAATTGTGATTAATTATATTATTAGTTTTAATAAAATACCTATAAACAATTTGATTACATTTTCCCATAAATATGATAAGAAGAAAAATAGGGAAATAATGAAGTAAAAGAATGAGAAAACATAAATGGTATAATTTCCAGGGACTACTAGTTTTAGATAGAAATGGTGTTTTAATTATTTATTTGGATAAATTGATGAAGTAATCAGCATATTTAATGTATTTATGATAATTTAATTAATTTAAGGCTATTTTTAAAGCAGAGGTACTTGCCTTATTCAACACAACTTTGTCAACGGACTGAACTATTTATCACAATTTTTACTTTTATATAACATTTAAGATTCAGTTTCAATTGTATTTTTTTAATTTGTGATAGTCTAATTTATATTTAAGATAAAACAATGTTTATATAAAACTAGCAATTTATTAAAATATACATTATAAATATCTATAATTGTATTGAACTTAGAATATTCAAGTTCAATTAGTAACTCTGAATCATTAATTTATTTATTATAAGCATTATAAACCTATTAATTCTGATGAATATGCTCTGTATCGTAATTTTCCATTCTATTTAAAGTTTCCAAATGTCCACTGGAGTACTCAACCAAAGTATATTATAATTTTATCTTCCAAGTTTAACTTTAATTAATTTTGAATTATGCAAATACTATATAGAATCATAACAATAATCTTATTGACAATAAGCTATACAAATTTTGGTTTGTAATAGTTACATTTAAATTTAATACAAATTCAAGGTCTAATCCTATATGAATAACTTCATTTACTTTTAATGCATGTATAATATTCTCTATTAAATATGGAGGGTGAAGAAAACAAAAGAGCTTTCGTTGGTAGGTATCAACTTTTAATAAAATAACTAGTTCACACATATAGTTATTTTAATGGTTTCACACTGGCTAAATTATTATATAAGTATAATATGCTATTCAGATATTTAATTCATTAGGAATCTTAATAATTATAAAGTTAAGTTAAATTCTAACTTAAATATAGATCGATTTATTATGAAAAATGATTCAAACTAAACGGTCGAGAACTTCTAGTATTTTCTGAGCATTTGTCTTCTTAATTATATTGTGAAGTGACTTTGAGAAAATAGTTTTTTATTTGCATTCTTTTTGTAATTAAATCATTCTTATTAATAATCATGAAATCATTTATACATTTCTATTGTATCTCTTTATTATCTTTATCATACTCACTGCTAAATATATATTGTCATATAAATTTCGATTAATATCATCAATCGCTTTTGTCTCTTCTTCTCTTATTAACAATAGGAAATTATATTCACTTAATTTTTCATCCTATTTTTACTTAATGAAATTTTAAACTACTTTTTCACTTATTCAAATACTGGAAAGTAGTTAACTTTGGCTTAAGACCTTTTCAATTTATGGTTTCATGAAATAAGATAAGGGAAAACATGAAATTATGGCATACGAGGAATATTCAAATAAAAGGTAATCAAACTCTTGCTAATGAAGATCTATGAAAGACAGGCATATTTAGGATAAAATAATCAAGCAACATAAATTTTCTTTCACTATCATTTATTAGTCTTATTTAATGTGCAGATAAAATCATGGAGCAACAACCTTTGCATAACAGATGAGATAACGAGTGCAAGGGACATGGCCCCCAGGAAGACACTACCACTACTCGCACCCGCAGACATAGAGGTTCCAAAGAGTCAACTACTCCAACCTCCTGGTGTTGGAATCAGTGAAGACGCCAGAGATCTCAGAAGACTCAGAATTAAATGCAAGAATGCAAAGAGAAGCCTTTCAAAGTGCAACCAAGCTTACTAATAAAGACAGCATTTACTAGATGATGAAAAGAAATTCGATGATGGTTTGGGCGATTTCTCAGACACAACACCGAAACTCTGATAGCGCGGGCAATTATCATCCGTGGATCCGCTTACCTGTAGACCTTTTAAAGGAAAATTACTAACTAACTAATCGTGTTTTTTTTTCCATATTAAATATAGCACATTAAATAAGACTGATTAATATATAGTAGAGATATGTATTAAACTTGAATCTCTATTTTATTAATTCCTGCCATTTAGCATTTATCTATCTATCTCTATCATTTAAATTTATCATATTTAAGAATCAGATTATTTGAATTTATATAATGAAATTACGCCTTTACACCATAAAATACAGTGAAACATGCTTTGCTTTTAGCTAGTTAATTATTTTTAAGCATTGAAAATGCTATGCCTTTGATCCAAATCTGTCAAGATTACATTATATTTTTCATCAGTAATAGCTTGATGAAAATACTCATAAATGTTAACATTAAGAAATATATTATATATTGTTTTATAAAATTTCATGGAATAATTTTATAATTCTAAAAATTTTGATATAAAGATATATTAAAAATATTATAAAATGTTATATAATGATAATAATAATAAAAATAATTAACTCGCATCGAGGGTTCAAGACCCCCTGAGCATATCAATTTTGAAGAGACATGGTCTCTTTTTGAGTGAGATTCCAATAGGATCTCAACTTCTGTTAGAGTGCCAGGTACACTGGCTCGCTTACTCCTTTATGGGGAGAAAGGGTGCTATAGTAGCTTGATTGATTCCCAGTTCAATAGTTTTAAAGGTCATCATTGTCTTCGTCTGAGTATGAAATCCATGAGTCTGGAGAGGGTTCTCTCCTGAATCTATTTAAAGATGATTAAGGTTTTAGGTGGTAACTTGCTGGGGTTTTGAGTTGATTCTTTTGTTGAGTGATGAGTTTTAGAAAGTAATTTATTAGTGCTCTAAATTCTTTTATGTCCAAGTTAAGTGTTAATTTTTTCAAGGAATCAGTTATTGATTAGTATTATAGAAGTGTAGAAGTAAACTGAAGAAGTGTTTTAATAGCTTGGACTAGTTGCTCATCGTTCATGTCTCCATTTGTTAACTCTAATAATTTCTTTCGTATAAGTTCGGTTGTATGTTAGTCTCTTAAGTAGGTTAATGACAAGATTTCCAGTGAACCTTTGAGTTCGTTAACCTCAAAGTCTTAGGAGATCAATTAGCGAAATATTGCTACTGAATCAGTTGGGCTGGACACCGTATATTTGTTTTGTTATTGGGTTAAGGAGTTCTTATTTGGTTGAAAAGGGGCAGAGAGTGGATTCAGTTAGGTTTAGAACTGTTCTTTAGTTTTAAGTTATATATGATTGTCTAGAGTGGTTGGTATACTTTAATTGGAGACAAGCTGGTTTAATTTGCTCTTGATTTCATGGATTTTGCTATTTGTTTTGAGTTCTAATTAGAGGTATTTAGTATTCTCTTCAAGTAGGCTTTCAATGCCATTTTTATTTAGCTAATTAAATTGTTATTAGGGTTTTATTAATTAAATTTATTAATTAAGGTTCAGATCGGTTTTTAAAAGCTACTATTCTAATTATTAAATTTTATTAGAAAGTTGAGATCGATCTGAAAATCTTATTAATGTTTATTATTAAATAGGGGGGGGGGGTTAGGAGTTAAGGGACTCTGAAACTAACCTTTCCTATTAAGTAGGTTTCTTGGTATGGTGGTTCTATCTGACTCAAGGTTAGAGATAGCTTTACGAGTGATTTCAACTAGTAAGCTCAGCATTGGCTTTTCCGTTGAGGAGAACTTAATAGTTCTATCAGAGTTAAGATTGAGCAGTTGGTTTAAGAGTGATTGGGTTGCTTATTCTATAATGTAGTCTCTGAAAGTTGAAAAGGAAATTAGGAGGTATATGCTTCTTGAGAGAAGGTTTGCCTATCTTAAGCTGAGTTTTAGTTGATTGGAAGCCTTTTTGAGATAACTAGAGAGATATAGAATAGAGTCAGTCATGTTTTCGCGTTGTGGAGTGACTCTTAGCAAGTTTACCAAGGGTGTAATCAACTTCTTAAGTATTTAAGTTGAGGAACTTGTGGAAGATCCTCTTTAGTGACAAGGCTCGTTCATCTAGTCTTTAACTTTTTAATTTAATAAATAAAAATTAAAAATTATATCATCTTCATCTTTTGAGTTCTCTAATAATTAAAATCATTAATAAATATAAAATATTTGGCTTTGTAGAGTTGTAGTATATAAAATTCGATGATGTTTTAATTTCTTTGACAATGAGATTCATTTATAATGTTCGATATCTTTACTCGTGGTAATCCATTAATGGTGATATTAAAGGAATTATTATATGTTCTAAGAAAAAATAGATGATTATAATAGTAATACTAATATCAATCACAATAAATGTAGTTACAGAAACATATATAAGATTGTAAAAAAGCGAAAGTAATGTTAAAATGCATGAAATAAATAATATATTAAGTTTTACTTTTCAATTCTTCATCATATGTGAGAATTCTACAAAAGAAATCTGTCCATCTCCATTTACATCGATTGTTTAATAATATCTAACGTATACATTTCAAATCAAAAAAATGTTGAAATTTATTAATAACTGTAATATAATCAAGATAAACAAGATTATTATTAAAATGGAATTAAATAATCTCTATGAATGCTTAGAATAATCACAAGGTGAGCAAAAAACTCAGAAAACTCTACTACAAAAGAACTAATTTCACAATTAATATATATTTTTGATATAAAAATATAAGAAAATTATCTTATTTAGAGTTAAGATGCTTAAAGCGAGAGCTGCCAAAATTCCTCTTGTAAATGCTTCATTTTTGATTTTTATAGAATAACTAAATAAAATGCAATACTTAAACCTTATTTTAAACCTTAACTAAAAATCACTTGATTTCGAAAAATCAAATTTAATATAGTTATATATATGCAAATAAATAAAACAGTTTCATAATTTATTTTTATTTTTAAAAATAGTCGCATATTTATTTAGACTATATCTCTCATTAATATAATTAAATTTACAGATATAAATTTAGAATCAGTTTTCTGATTATTTATATTTTAATATTCCTTATTGTTTTCTATTTTATCAATATCATTGACAACTTCCTCTGAGATAGTCTTTTCGAAATCAAGAAATATTATGAATTCCTCTGTTGTAGTAAAGCTACTGTAGCACTAGTCGAACCATTCTGAATTCCTGTAGTAATTTCTTGTTGGAACAGAGATTTTTCTCATTCAAGAAGCAACAATTAATACAGAGAAGTCAAGAAATCCACTGCCATCAATATCTTTAGACTTTAAATTTTTTTCATTATCAATCTTATTCATGTTCTCTCCGAAGAGCAAATCGTAACCTTCCAAAATTTGTTAAAGTTAAAGCTTATCGTCTAAATTCTTATCAATGTCGATGACAGGGGCTCGTAAATTTCATTTGCCATAAAGTAGATATTTCATTCTGGATCCTCAGCGTCTTGTATTGGTCAATCTTGGCAGTCAGTCTAGGCATTAACCTTTCGGCATATTCAACTTACGTATTGCAGTCGATATGAGGTATAGATTGTAGATTTGCAACGAATCAGTGGCACCCACTTGACGCGGATTCAGGCTATCTCACAACTGTGAATTTTCCAACTCAGGCATCTCCTCGTGAGCCGAGATAATCGAGCATCATTGTTTTCTAAAAGGCAATTGAAGTTTCCTCAAGTGATGGTATAAGCATACAGTATTGATGATTTTGGATTTGGAGAAAAAATCATAATTGTTAAGGCTGCAGCCTTTTTTTTTCCTTTTGTACCAAATAGCTTTCCCCTATGATGTAGTTTAGCGTATCTAAGCGGATTCTACTTCTCTCTAAAGGATTACAATGTCGAGCAGTGATCTTCCGAATAAGAAAGCAGAGATGTCTTGAAGAATTCTACTGTGCGTGCTGTGCTCGTTTGCTTCTTCACACTAAATGGGAAAGCCTAATAGTGTATAAATATTGAAATTGGGGTAAGAGAATAATTAATAGTAAATACAAAAGTATTAATTAAATATGTCGCGCAATAAATAGAGTGGATGGTTTTAAGTTCCCGGAACTAGGCATATCTTTTATGTACTCATGTGATTGTTACAGCTTGAGCTACCAAAATGAATCCAAGGGTGCGAGATGGTTGGTGTATGACGGTGGGTGATTGCTTTGGATGGTGTTAGGTGATATTAGTCGTGTATTTTTTGGCATCATGGTCGGTCCCAACATTGAACGTGCGGATACCTCTGTTTGGCAGCTGGTTGCTATTGGGTGCTTAGCATTTAATCATCGCCCCCTCACTTCATCACAACGCTCTTCCTGCCGTCACTCTGCCAATTTTTTTCAAGAGTAGCATCTCGGTACTTAGAGTAATCTCAATGAGCTAGAATCCACCCTCGCAACTCTTACAGAAGCTTGAAATACCATATATAAGAGGGTGGAAATTTAAAGAATATTAATTGGGCTTTAAATTCCACAAAGCCACATTCGCAAAATTAATTAGTTTAAGATCGCTAAGACAGATTTAGTCTCTCTAGCTTTTGATAAATATCTGCTGGGGACGATGAATATTTCGAGCGCCTGGTAAGGTTGGGAATTAGGTCTTTGAGAAATCTGGACCAACCATATCAATATTTAACCTGCGGCTTGTTGGCAAGTTATTTAAGGGGGTTGGGCGGCAATGAAGATAAATTTGCAATTCATGGATTCGGATAAATTGATTTTGGAAGACTCGAATTAGGATTCGAAATCTTAAAGCGAAGGCGCTTCATCGATCTAAGGAAGCTAAGGCCTGATCGCTGCACGTAAGAGTGATTAAGCGTAAGAAAGTCAAGGCAGCGTAGCCTAAGCGAAATCAAGCGAAAACAAGAACAGCTGCCCTGCTGAGGAGATTCCCTAGAATTAAAATTCCCCTGGAAGGGATGTAAGCATTCCTGCTGTGGGTACTGGAGATGACCCCATCGATCGTAAAGATTCTGAATCCCGTAGTAGCTCTAGCTCAAGTTCAAGCTCAAGCTCCGGCTCAAGTTCAAGCTCAGCCTCAAGCGTTGATCATAATCCTAAGAAAAAATCGACTTAATAGATTAACTCCCAATAGTCATCATCAAAAGAGCAATAAAATATCAGCAAGTTGCTTCCTAAGAAACGCAATAACAAATAGCGCCTCAGCTTAAGGGACCATAATGAAATTAGCGAAGGAAATCGTGTTAGCGCTTAAGGCATTGACCGCAAAGATGCAATATCAAACAGCTCTAAGGGTCTCACGCGCTCAAGTACTCTTTGCCTGAATAAGGATTATTCCGTGATTGGCCACGAAAACTCGATCGACCCTACGCGAGGCAAGTCGATATCGTTCAAGCTCAGGGACCATGACACCAACCGCATCGTGCTAGCAGATTACTTCTATCTCGCTTAGCATTTCGCAGATGACCTTCTTGGTCCCATTCATGACTACATTAAGCTCAACAAAATCTAGATAACTCAACCTAAAATAGTAAAGGCTAAAGGCAATTGCGCAGGGGCTAGCAAATCCGCTGCTGAATTTGAATTAATACAACAGCCGTTATCAGATATCGACTTTGGCACTGGATGGTACTACTCAAAGAGATACTAACACTAGAAATTCGAGCCCAGCAAATTAAGATTCAATAGCATGTGGTTCGAGGGGGCTAAGCCGCAGCATTACATGGATTGCGTGGTTCACGCTGTTAACTACGCTGTGGGCTATCGCTGTTTCACATCGCGAGAGCAAGTTATTCGGTTCATGCGCAGAAGAATGCATAAGACATAAGAGGGGGCCCTAACCTTCAAGAAATTCAACGGCCTTTCGCTAAATTAAATGAGCGATGTCGTCGCGGATTCAAATAATAATCTCTACTCCCCTACTAAGATTTACGAATGGCAGTACTCCCAGCAAAATCCTTACTGTAGAGATTTGCTGAGCCAACTCAACTAATCGGGATCGACGGTCTTCATCATGGTATACACGGACTAGCCCTTTGGGGTTACCTTTACTCACGCTGTCACACTCAAGAAATGTTCTCATGGGATAGCCCTTTTCGACAGCGCTCGATCCACTATACTCAACACAGGAGTTGAAAAATGCGCCTCCTACTGGAATGTCTAAGATTACCTCAAGAGCCTCTATGCAGTACAGCTTTGGGTTTTGGAGGCTGACTCGTACAGCCCCGAAGAAAAAGAGAAGCAAATGTAACTATTGGAAAGCTTAATGACTGGTGATAAAATATCGAAATAGGGTAGGATTGTGAACACGAAGCGTAATAAGAAACCC
Organism: Oxytricha trifallax; assembly: GCA_000711775.1. Lineage (NCBI taxonomy): Eukaryota > Ciliophora > Spirotrichea > Sporadotrichida > Oxytrichidae > Oxytricha > Oxytricha trifallax. The sequence continues at coordinate 46,020 of ARYC01004192.1, forward strand.
AAGACTAAGCACATGACGATAAGGAAGAAGCATCGGGCTAAGAAGCCGCTTGAGCACGACGAGGAGCAAAAGTGACTCTCTTATTAAAGATTAATTACTCCTAAGAATGATTTAAAGATAATTCGCTCTCTTACCAATAATACTCAGCGCATTTACTAACGGTAGTTTACTCCTGGTGCGGGCATTCGATTTGTAGTTGTTTGATTGAAAATGCGTAGGCGGTCGAAGAGATAAATTGAAATCAAGTAGAGATCCCTGGGCTTATTAAGATTTGTGAATTCAATTTCGCATTTGGGAAATACTCATCAGGGGTTTACCAGGCATTAGCAGTGAAATACTGCAGAGTATATCTGGGCAAAGAGAATGTAGAAAATCACGCTTACCAGCAAGCAGAAGTCAGCGTAAATTCTAACAGTAGATGCGCTCAAGCTTTGCGAATTTAAATACCTAGCTTTGGTAAGATATAGATAGCGCATTGAGAAGATAAAGCGAAATCAAAATGACGACTAAGCAGTAATAATTATTAAAATCAAATAGAATGAGCGAAGCGAATAAGATTTCCCTGGAAAGCTATCACGCTATATCAACTCCAAGAAGGAACTTTATGAGTCTACCCTTAGGAACGGATACTTCCTGCCAAAGATGAATTCATCGATCGTGACCCAGGACTATTTGCTTCAGGTAATCAGCGGAGAGATATGGTGCCCCTTGTACAAAGATATACGACTGCTGCCAAGCGTGAGGCCCCCGCCGAAATAGGTTCTCCTTGAGAAGGTCGCGGACATTGCAGAGAAGATGAAGAAGCCCCTAGGGATTTCTTAGAGCGGCTAGCCGGATAAAGCTTGGCTCGTAAGCGTTCTGTCCACATACAGCCCCCGCGATGAGATTTTTGATAAGAGTTACTTGCCACCGCCTAAGCCCAACGCGACCAAGAATCTTAGATTGATAGAGTTCCCTACTGGATTCCTTAAGAATTTGCCTCACTCCAAGAACACTCAGCGTCGAAATAGCTTAGCGCTAGTAAGAGTAGGTAAATTGGCAGCCAAAAAGCAAAAGCTCAGCATTTAAAGAGAGAGACTCGAAAGTAGGCTATCCGCTCTTGATCAATCTGAAAAGCTCTCTCAGAAAAGCCCTCATCGTAAGTTCCTAATTGCCATCCTTAATCAATCATTTAATAGAGTAGTAAAGTTCGAGTAAAGCGAATCAGTCTTCACATTACGCAACTCCATCCAAGATGCAGTTCTGATCACACTACGTTGCCCTGCAAAGCACTAATTAAAGCTGAGAGGTTTGAGGAGCAGACGTTGATGACCGTTGAGCGATCGAGGCCATCCAAGATTTCCCTAATATTTTCCACTACCAGTTCGTCGGAGGGCTGCGCGACGCTAAAGCGTAGTACTCGTTTTCTCCATTCACGTTTGACGATTGCCCACAGGCGTTCGATGGAGTTCATAGTACAGCTGTAGGGCGGAAGGAAGAAGGGTTTCAGCATAGCGCTGAAAGCTTCCTTGGCAATCTTGCTGTGGTGGGCTGAGAGATTATCCATTACACAATAAGCGGAGCCCCTGATGCGCTTCCTTAAGTCATCAACGAAACCCTTGAACCGCTCACCATTCAGGCCACCCGTGAAAATGTCGTAGGCTACAAGTCCGAGTTTGCTGCTTATCGCTGCAATTATCGTAAATGAGCGCCCCCTGCTGCTAGGGATCGTTACGGCCACTCCCTTCTTACACCACACTCTGTTGGGAGTCTGCCAGCGATGGACGGTGGTCTCGTCGAGATAGATCACGTGCTAGTCGGTCTGAATAAGGCGGCCCAGCTCGCGAGCCTTTTCTTCCTGAGCCGTCCTTAACTTGTCAATGCCCTTGACTTTGGCGCTGTACTAGTATTATGGCTTCACGAAAGAGATGCCGTTGGTCTTGTAGTACCTCGCAAGAGCTGGAGCCGTGAAAGATGCTAGCCCGTATTTGGCTTTAATCAGTTCCGCCCTCCTAATCAGTGAGAGCCCCGCCATCTTCTGGAGAGAGTCCACTGAGCACACTTGCTGGACTTGCCACTCTGCTAATACTGGCTTGCGATTGCGTGCTGAAATGAATCGTTTGCGAATGACTGTGAAGCCGTTCAATCGCCAGCGCCTGATTATCATTGAAATTGTGGAAACCCTAATGCCCACGCGCAGAGAGATTTCTTTATGGCTGTGCAAGACCCTTGAAGCAGAAGTCAGAGATGAGTGTCGCAGAAATACTACCAGCTTTTAGAGCAACTCGCTCGTGTCCTTCATATTCACGTGTTTCTGAATGACCTTATGCTGGGGTCGCTCTTTCCTGATATCAATTTGCTGGCATCCCATTAAGTATTCGAGGAGATCCTCAGAATCAACCTTTCGACGCTTAAACCCAGACTCCTGAGTAAAAAATCATTTTTATCAGGAGAGCGGTTTCGCTTTTCACCGAACCCCTTTAGTGATTTTATCTGTAATTTGCAGTGAGCACATTTATTAATAATTGTTTATTTCTAATTAAACTTTCACTCCAAATTCAATATTTTTATACTATAAGATGCAAAGAGAGTCGAAGTTGATATGTTGATATATGTATAGGTAACAGTGTATACATGATTTTTTATTGCTATAATTATTGAATCCTTGTGTTTATACTAGAAGTCTCAGCTCTAATAGAGTTGTTACATCTTGATCCTCTAACTCACAATTAAACAATGGCTACTTGACATACGTAATAACAAATCTTCTAGCGGTCCAATGACTCTTAAGTAATGTCGGTCTTGCAAGAAACTGATAAATTATAGGTAGAGGATACTAGGTCACTGGTATGTTTGGCATCCTTGAGATGTTGATGCATGATGTGGAGTGCCAATCAAGGGAGAGCACTTTTCTAAGATGACATTTTTCCAACCATTCACAGTGAGCCTGCTGGACATCCTCAAGTCCCCCCCAGGATGAGCAATTACTGCTCTGGGCTAGCATGAAAGCACATGTCTTCCTCTTTACTAGGGCTGTGTAGCCTCAGATACTAGAGACACCATTTATGGCAGTTTAGAATAAACAATATCTCTGATTAATAATATTAAATTTGACAAATACTACACTAAAAAATTGGGTTGCTTGTTAATTAGTGATAAAAGCCCTCTATATAAATTAATACTTAGTGCTTAAAACGAAAAGCAACCAAATATTATGAATAATATTAATTATTTGAATTTGACTTTAACAACTTTTAAAATAAAAAAGATTTACTACTTTATATATAAAGGAGCTACCTGATAAGAGCATTGACTAAATGAAACAAAGAGAGCTATCACTAAGCACAGAAATGATCAGGAAAGGTGTGAATATATTAAGTTATAAGACGATAAGTATTTTGGTTAATATAAGAATGGTATAATTGTTCAAATTGACCTTCTTCATTAATCAATTTGACTCGATAAAATAAATAATAGCATAATAAGATGTCTCTAATAAATGTTCGATATTGGGTCTTTGAATAAAGACTGAAATTAGCCTAATCAAACTTCGTATACAAGAAATAGTAATTTGAGGGGTTTAGCAGGATTGAAAATTAATTTAACATATTTCACCAGTGACTAATAATAAACTCAAAATAAGGAAAAAAACTAAGGATATTTTTAAAATAAACAATTTATTGAAATTAAAATTAAATTTGAAATTATAGTGTGAACATTAAATCTTTCTTTTAAAAAAATAACAACAAATTAAATAAAAAATATAGTATTCTAGAGTATATATTAAAAAAAAAATTAAATAAATAAGACTATAAGAAACAAAATATAGAAGGTGTAATTTGTTATAAATATAAACATTAAAAAATTATAAATAAAAAATATATAATAAAAAGAAATTAAATTAACATCTAATATCTAATGCGAAGCAAAATATTCCACACTTCATTCCTTTTTCGTTGCTTTCTTTTTCGTAGCTTGCTTTTTCCATACTTGATTTTTATTTGCTTTCTTTCTTTTCCTTCTTTTATGCTTTCATTATTCTTAAAATTAATTGTATTTTTATATTTTTAATCTTTTATAACTATTGTTTTATATTCCTCCTTATTTCCAATATTCCTATATATTTAATATATTTCATAAAAATCATTAGTTTTTGTAATTTTATGTAAAATTAATAATTTAAATTAAATATTTTATTACTTCTTAACCTCATTTTTATTTATTAATTAGATTTTAAATTATATATAATTATTATAAGAAATTATTTGTATTTACCAACATTTAAATTTTAATAATATTTTTAAAAATTTTAATTTAAAAGATTTAAGTTTATAACTGTTTTTTAAATTATAATCACTATCTTAAAGTAAATTAATAAAATTTTATAAAGCATTAATTATTTATATCAACTAAGAGTATAATTTCGGTAATCATAATTAAAGAATGAATTATTAATTAGAAAAATTAGCTTAATCTTTTACTTCTTGACAGGTTTGATAAATAAGTAATTTAATGATATTCGATCTTAATTACTAAATCGAAAATCAATAATATTTTAAGGTATTATCATTCTTTAAAAACAAATAAATTAATATGAGAAAAGTGGAAAATAATTAAATGATTCAGATTTTACGTAGAAATAATTTCTATTTAAAATAATATTTTATATATGATTGATGAATTTATGTTAAAATACAATTATCATAGTTCTCTTAAACTGAGATTCTTAAAAACTCTAGAGTATTTATTAATGTGCTAATATTATTTTTATATATCTCTTCGTCTTGCAATAATTAATTTATTCGCATCCTACTACTGAATTACTGCACCAGTCAGACACGACTCATCTTTAGATTTGGATGAGATACTGGGAGTATAGAATTTCAACCATCTTGAAAAAATAATTATGGTACCATATAATCGCAATCTTAACTTCTACTCGATCTGAAGGTTTAGATATATTATATTTAGCATATTGATCTTCTTAAACTGCTTCTGTAGACCTGCTCTATTATTTTCAACATTTTAATAGAAGGCTAAGTATAGCTTTACAAATTCTATTTTCTCTTCAAGATCCAATGATGTTTCTACTTCATTCAAAGTTGTTTTTATCATTATTGTCAAGTTTACAACATTTAAAAGTTGTTTGCTTCGATTAAAATCTACCACTTTTAATCTTCAAGAATTGGAGTGAAAAGCTTGGGAAGAGCAAATACCAGAATTGTGATCTCTAGTCAATTATAATCTCTGTGAAGAACTAAAGGAATTATAGACAAGGAACAGACAAATTTCTTAGTTAGAGGAGACTCTAAAAGCATTTTAATTTCATTGACCACTTCTTATAAAGTAGTCTCAGGAATCATAATTTATAATAGAATATTAATAATTAATAACGATGAGTGAAAAGTTAAGATGAAGAAGACGATGATGATGATCATTCATTTAAATTTGTAAGTTACATTATATTTATCTAACATTTTTTAAAAAAGCATTACTAGCCTGGGAGGAGCACTGACCAAGTTGTGTTGACACCTCGCAGAGGAGCATAAAGAAGACAGAAATACACTTATACTTGGACTGATGGAATAAAATAAGAAGGACAATGACTCAATGGGAAAGCTGTTTGTATTTTTCCATTTTTATTATATTTAAAAAGTATTCTATTTTTCCTATTATTTTTCATAAATCTTTTGAACATTTTATCCCTTGATTATTTGAGTGAATTATATTCATAATTTATAATAGGAAATAGATAAATGTTAATTAATTATTATTTATTAAAATGTAAACCTTTTAAGATGAAGACGGAACCATGTTGTATTCACAATAATTTTGTAAGTTGAATTTATGATATCTATAATTTTTTTAATACTCTTCCAGCAATACTTTGAGTCAGTGATAGTGAAAGACAGAGACTTCAACAAGGAACAGGAAGTCACTGGTAGGGAATTTCATCCACACAGAAGGAAACATTTACGAGGGATTCTTGAAATATAGCATAGCTGTTCCAGAACTTCCATTTTCTATAATATTAAAAAAATATTTGTATTGTTATAAATCTTATTACTATTATCATCTATTTTTCTAATTATTTTTCATAATTGTTTATAGAAACTGTGCTCTCTCTCTAACTATTGCCGATTTCCTTTTTTGTGATGAATGAATTCCAATTAGTTAAAGAGGAGTTGCCATAACTATTTCCGTTTGGTGCATTCAAACTTTCCTGGAAGTTTTAAATCTTTTTAATATAATTACTAAGAATTCTTGAGGCACTCCTATGATGATTCAAGATTCATATACTTTCTCCCTTAGCAGTACTCTCGTACACTCTTGAACTATTATATGTAAATACGATTTCTATGGCATTAAACTGAGAAGTTCATATGCTTAGGGAGATCTAATTGATGAATCATCATTTGTGCATCCAACTAAAAAAGTAAGTTCTTAAAATCTATACAAAATTTCAGAGGTACCTTCAACTTCTAAAAGAAGTTGACCTCCTGCACATTTTGTTATTTAATAGGAATATATCCAAGATTCAAAATTTCTCTAAACACTTACCTTATATCTTTTAGGAATTAAAAATTTTAACTGGAATTAAAGCCAATGATATTTATTAAGCTGTAAATAGTAAAAATTGTGTCGCTTTTTATTTTGAAAATCTTTTGCGCAATACTAAGTGTCTTTTAGTTCAAATAAAGTCACCCTTTTGTATTTCTAAGTACTCAATACTGCGATTTATTGTTTGAAATAAGCCAATACTAGTTATTTTCCAATACTTAAGAAATATCAAGAGCTGTTCGATTCGTGATAAAAAACATTATTCATTTCATAGTCAATTTAAATGCAGTGATGCCTTACTTTTGCTTTGATATGTTGATTAGTTAAATGGTTATATTATCTTCCACGTGTATATTTGATTAATTAATAGATTGCTCTATTCCTGGAGACCAAGCAAATCTAAATTCAAAAAGGACGAGTAGGAAAATATTTTATCCGAACTTCAAGAGAGAACCCAAGTTAAGAGGTCTCTTTTGTTTATTACTAAGTTTGGGAAAAGGGAAACGAAGATCCCTCTAAAAATCTACCAAGAACTAAACTTATACTACCCACCCCTATACCTGGCAACTGGAAAAATACAGCAGATGTAGAAGTTTTGAGTGATGAAGGAGAAGATTCTCATTTGATAGTGAAGACTCTACCCCAGATTTTGAGTTCATTCTACTCTAACAATGATGGTATACAATAAGATATCTTTATTTAATATAAGAATCTGGGTTAATGAACTTGACTACCATAGAAATGAAGTGGTTCCTAGAATTTTGAATGAGAAAGAATGCTGATTTTATTGAAATATGGGGTATTTTAGTGACTTACTTATATTAACATGGATATTATAAAGAAAGAGCCTGACTCCTGGCTCCGAGAATAATCCCTCTATAATATGAATAAAATGTAAGTTTAAAGTTAAATTATTTACAAATCCCTATGTTTCTACCATCTTGAGCATTTCTTTAATGCTTATCTTGTTAAGTTTTCAATATTATAAATAAATTATTCTTATTTTATATTAAGATATTATTTTCTGATCAGTATTATAGAAGATAAAGGCGCCATGAAGTAAAAAAATGACATAGTCAATAGGATCATGAATCCAACTTTTGGGTAATGGCCCCCTGGGGGGGGCCGCTAAAATATTTTTTCTTATTTTTTTAAATGCTCTAAAAATCATTAAAATCAAAGTAACATGCTCTAACTCATTAAATAGGTCTCTAATGATCTTTATAAGGAATCTGTAACAACCCGAATCATAGTAACATATCCGATTTACATCATAATACATTAGATTTTGAATAAATATTACTAGTTTTTCCTTTATATTTTAAGTATGTTTTAATTTTAATTTCACTTATTTTTTTATTCAATGATGTCATGATTAGCTGTTACATTTACATGGAGGGCTCTTTTATAATATTATCATAAAGATCAGTTGACTTAATGATTGTATTTCCCAATATTGTAAAAGCTATTCATGACATCATTGAATAAAAAAATAAGTGAAATTAAAATTAAAACATACTTAAAATATAAAGGAAAAACTAGTAATATTTATTCAAAATCTAATGTATTTATGATGTAAATCGGATATGTGTAACTATGATTCGGGTTGTTACAGATTCCTTATAAAGATCATTAGAGACCTATTTAATGAGTTAGAGCATGTTACTTTGATGTTTTAATGATTTTTAGAGCATTTAAAAAAATAAGAAAAAATATTTTAGCGGCCCCCCCCAGGGGGCCATTACCCCAACTTTTTAATCAGAATTATAGTATGTTTTCTATATTTATAATAATCTTTCTTATTTATATCTAACTCAAACCCATAACTACACTCATAATGTTCTATATAAACTGAAAATCCAAAATTTATTTTATAAATAATTTAGATGGACGATGTTAGATGAAGCTATATTTAAAATTATTATATTTAATTTAATTTATCACATGAACTCATTCCTTGATTATCAAAAGATGGGTTTTTAAGTATGTATTTTTTGTTTAATCATAGTATATAAACCCCAATACGTATGTTCATAAGAATTTGATAAGTGCGTAAACGAATTTAATTAAATGTGTTAATACGAAATTATGTGGATTATAAAATTAAAGTACTTTGTAGTAGACGGACATGACCCCCCGAATTTAGGAATTTCTCAGAAAACCGAGTTTTTTTTTTGCCCTTAATTTTTGCAGAATTAAGTCGAGCGAAAATCGTAGAGCAAGAATTAAAAAATGAAAATTAAAATCGGAAATTTGGTCGACGAAATCTTTTTTATTTACTGAATCTAAAATGTGGAAAAAAAATGAGGCATATTTGAATATTAAGAATAAATTAAATTAATTATTAAATTAAAATGAAAGCCTAATATAAGGCAATATGCAAACAAGGGTAAATAAATAAATTTTTAAAAGAAATTAAATTAAAATAAATAATTAGTGGTCTTCGTCTTCATCTTAATTATTATTTTTGATTTTGTTATTATTTATATTAAAAAAACTGGCAGAGTTGAATTGATATTTTCTGGTTTAATATCTCTGTGTATTATATTTTCAAAAATATTTTTGATTTATTTCTCTAGCATTCAGAGTCTATGTCTGTACAAAATCTGAGTAACCAAGGATTTAAATTTAATTGCATTCATTTATTTGCAGAGTTGATTTCATTTATTTTTAATTATTATAATTTTAGTTTCTCAATCCCCTATTTATTATAATTCCCTTGAGACTTAATTATGAATATTTAAAATGCCGAAAATGCCATTTCCGCATATATATTTCTCGTATTTAATTATTATAATTATTTTTACTTCTCTAATAAACCCCAAAACCACTTATCACTGCCAGCTTGACTTTATTATTATTATTATTATTATGTTTCCCCTGTAAATTGTTCTTTTAAGCGTGTAGGCTTGAATGCTGCCTCTTTTTTTAAATAATTTTATAATTAATTATTAATTTATTTTTAATTTAACTCTTTAACAATGTACTTATCGTTTATTCTGAAAATTATACATAGAGATTTAAAACCTGAAAATATTTTAATTAAATTGTTAGAGTTTTTGAAAATTAAGAATAATAAGAATAATTAAGATGAAGATGATGAAGAGGAAGATGATGATGAAGATGAAGAATTTATTTAAATCTATTAATTATAATTAATTAATTAAGCTTTCAGCTTTCTATATGAGTCACTGTTTTATTCTGTAGCTGAATGGGTGTCACTATCTGATTCGGAATCTGAACTTGAGTGTTTTTGGCTTTAGATTTTCTCTTAGACTAATTCTTGGATTTTCTTGACTTCTTGTCTTTATGAATAAGTTTAGATTTTGTTGATTTTTTCTTGGGTTCTTTTTTTATGGAATTTGAGAGCCACTAGGTTTGCATTAGACATGATTTTTCGAGAGAGGCACTTTTTATATAACTGGCAAGGCTAAAGTTTAGAGTTGGATATTTTTGCACTTTGTACTAGAGTCCATAAGTTGTTGAGCACTCCACTGAATGCTCAAGGAATTAATCCCATTTTACGAGTGAAGTTTAGTAATCAATTTTCTAGTTAAAGTTCCTGATAATGTTTGCAATACGAATTTTGTCTTAATAAGTTCCCTAGAAATTAGATTAAATAGTGTAGATTTTATGATCAAGTCCAAGGAAGTCCTAAATTAATGCGAGTTCTCCAATTGAAACTTTTTTATTTTTGTCCATTTAATAACCTTGGGGAACTTAAGTGTTAATAGCACACCTATTTTCATTATCAAGATAAACATACCAAATTTATTAAATTTTCTTGAATACAATGAATGCTTTTTCAGTACGATATAAAACTTACATAATGATTGGGGTTTTCCCATAATTGGTAAGAGTTGCAGTTACTACATATCGGAATCTATTTTCAGTCTAAAATTCATACTTTGAAAATTTGTCAATACAAGTAAGGGTGTAATGTAAAAAACTTGTCAGTTAATACTCCATAAAAATTTTCAAAGTCCATATAATGATTGTAGGTGTAAATATCTTCAATAATTTTTAGTCTCTTCATAAAAAAAAATAAAAAAAAAAAATAAGCAAATGTTGAAGAATTTCTTCGTGGCTTATAATAACAGGTTTACCCATAACTTAGTTAAGTGCATTAAATTACTGAACTATTAAAAGTGTAAATTTCTCTTAAAGGTTGTCAAATTCACCTTTGCAATTTAAACTTGAAATGTTCAAGCTACTTTTTGTGTTTTCCTTATAAAGAGGACCCTAAATTCTTGACAAAGTATAGTCATCACAGTTCTCTTTTAAAAAAGAAGGCGCAAATCTGGCAATTACAGTGGAAATAAAAGAATTTTAAGTGATTGAATGCTCACATTTTGGGTCAATATCACCATCAAATTTAAAATGTTTTAGATTTATTTCTAATACCCTTTTAGAGTCATAATTTACTGGTTAATTTTAACCTTGATTTTTTTGATGTTGCACCTGCTGCATCTATTGAGGTACAAAACTTTAATTTGGAGGATTTAAAACTAACTAAGGATTTTGTTATTAATTTCTAGGAAGATTTTACTAGAATTAATTTGGCTGGTTATTGTAGTTTTGCAATTAATTATTGCCTTAATTTTAGTTTTATTAGGAACCAGCTC